>JAQZBX010068121.1:0-15811 GCA_029593785.1 Cabassous unicinctus
AAACCACTCCCCATCACACCAGATCACTCCAAATCAAACCACAAAAAACCGCACTGCATCACACCACAGTCCTCTAGAGCACACCAACCTCACCACAATACTCCACATGACACCACACCACTGCACACCACACCACAGCACACTGCACAACACCACTCCACAACACACGGCACCACATGGCTCCAAACTGATTCTACACAACACCACACCACACCACACTGCTCCACCCCACCCCAAAACACAACACAGCCCTACAAACCACACCACACCACACCAGATCACTCCAAATCACAGCAAAGCAAACCACACCACATCACACCGCAACACACCACAACCTTCTACAGCACACCCAACCACATCACACCCCTCAACACCACCCCACACCACTCCACACCACATCACAACACTCCACAACACACCACACCTCTCCACACCACACCACACCACACTCATAACAATGCAACACACCACACCACTCCAGTCCACACCACACTACACCACATCATGCGACATCACACCACAGCACACCACAACACTCCACACCACATCACCCTACTCCCAAACAAACCACAACATATGACACAACACCTCTCCAAACCACATAATCCCACACCACTCCAAAGCACACCAATCCACACCACACCACACCACACTTCTCCACACTGCACCATCCCACACCACCCCAGACACCATCAAACCACACCATATCATGCCACACCACACTGCACCACACCCCAGCACACCACTCCACTCCAAACCACACCACACTTCTCCACATTGCTCTGCGTCACACCACACCTAAACATTCCACACCACACCTCACCACTCCACACCAAACCACATCATACCACAGCACACTACTCCACAGCACACCACATCATACCTCAATACACAGCTCCACACAACACCACACCACACCACCACTGTCCACACCACACCTGCCCGCTCCACACCAAACCACATCATACCACCCCATACCACTCCAAACCACACCACACCAAACCATATTACACCACAGCACACCAAACTGTACCACATGACACACCCCCATTATACACCACACCACACTGCTACACCCCATCCCACACCACAACACACCACACAGTTGCACACCACACCACACCACTCCAAACCACAAACCACCATATCAGAAGACACCACACTACACCACACCACAGCATAGCACTCCACACCAGAATACACCACACTGCTCCACACCACACCTCTCCACACCCCACCATGCCACACGACACCACACAATTCCACACCACTCAACAGCACACGACCCACACCTCAACAGAACACTACACAACACACAACACAAAAGCATATGACAGTACACCGTGTCACACCACATCACACCACACCTCAGCACACAGCAGCACTATACACCACCCCATACCATTCCACCCCACCCCACACAAAAACACACCACACAGTTCCACACCACACTACTCCACACCACACCACACCACACCACAACACTCCTCACCACACACTACTCAACCGCAGAGCACACTCCACAACACCCTACACCACTTCACACCACACCACACCACAAAACTCCACAGCACACCACACCAAACCACACTACTCTACACCACTCCACACCACACCACACGACTCAACAGCACAACACACCTCAAAATTCCTCACCACACCACACCATAGCACAACTATCAACCCCACACCACTCCACATCACTCCACACTACTCTGCACCACACTACACCATTCCACACCACACGACAAAACTCCACAGCACACCACAGCACACCACAACCCCCACTCCACATCACACCACACCACACCCACCTCTCCACACAACACCGCTCTGACCACACCACACCACACCCACGTTTCCACACCCTACCATGACACATCTCTCCACACCACTCCACACCACACCACACTTCAAAACTACTCACCACACAACACCACAGCACATTTCGCAACACCACACCACTCCACTTCACACCACACATCCATCCACACCACACCACAACACAAAACTCCACAGCACACCACACCACACAAAAACACACCACTCCAAACCACTACTCCAAAACACCCCACACTTCTTAAAACAGGTCTGCATCGCACCACACCAAAACATTCCACACCACACCTCACCACTCCAAACAATCCACATCATACCACAGCACAACACTCCACAGCATACCACTTTTTACCTCAACCCACAACTCCATACAGCACCACACCACACCACTCCACACCACACCACACAAACGCACACCACACCACACCAATCCACACGACACTGAAATGAACTACTCCACAACACTACAAACCACAACTCCCAAGTCCACACCAAACTACATCATAGGACACCACAACCCTCCAAACCACAGCACACAACACATCAATTTACACAACACCACACTACAAAACACCACACTGCTCCAAAACACACCTCCCCACACAACTCCATGCCACACCACACGACAGCATATCATACCAGACAACACTACACCACACCACACAATTCTACAACACACCACAACACACTGCTCCACACAACTCCACACCACACCACTCAACACCAGAACACACCACACCACACCACACCATATCATACCACCCCACACTAAAGCACATCAAACTACTCCACACCACACTGCAACACACCTCTCCAGACAACACCTCTACACAACACACCACATCACAACACACTACACAGTTACACGCCTCACAACACCACCCCACCCCACACAACACTTCACCTCTACACACCACACCAAACCACACCACACCACTCTCTACCACACAATACAACACCACACGACATGACACAGCCCCAAAACACAGCATACCACACCAATCCAAACCACACAACAGCACAAAACCTCACACAGCTCCACACCTGACCACCCCACCCCACACCACTCCATACCACACCACACAACACCTCTACACATGACACTACTCCACAACACAACACAACAAACAGTTTCACACTTCACAACACCACACAACCGCACACCACACTACACCACTACACACCACACCACACAACTCTGTACCACACCACAACACAACACACAGCCCCAATACACAGCATACCACACCAATCCACCCCCCACAACATTAAAAAACACCACACACTCCACACAACACAACACTACTCAACCCCACACCACACCACACGTCTCAACACTACACCATTCCACACCACACCACACCTCTCAACAAGACCCCACTCCACACCACAACTCACCATCCCAAACCACACCACAACACAAAACTCCTAACCACACCACACCACAAAATTCCACACCATATCACACCAAACCACAGCACACTGCTCCACTACACACCACTACACTACAACACATCACTCCACAGCACACCACAGAATACCGCACCACACCACACCACAAAACTTTACATCATACCACAATGCTCCACTTTACAGCATACCACACCAAATATGTCCACACAGCATCACACCAAACCACAACACTGCACACCACACTCCGCACTCCAAACTAAACCACATCATACCACACCACTCTTAGCTACACCACACCACACAACACCACAACACACCACTCAGCCCCTCACCACACCACACCACACAACACTGCTCCAAACCACACCACCCCACACAACTCCACACCACACCACACCATATCACACCACACCACACTACACCACACCACACACACCACAACACACCAATCCACAAATCTCCTAACACACACCACACCATAGCACATCTCTCAACACCACAACACTCCACACCACTCTGCCACTCAACACCACAACACACCAGAATACTGCACAGCACACCACTCCTCAAAACTCCTCACCACAGCACACCACAACAACTCTCTCAACACCACACCCCTCCACAACACTCCACACCACTCCAAACCACACTACACCACTCCACAACACACCACACCACAAAACTCCAAAGCACACCACAACACACTTCTCCACACCACACCACACTACACTCACCTCTCCACACCACACTGCTCCACAAAACACCACACCACACCCACCTCTCCACCCCACAGCACTCCACACCCCTTCACAACTCTCCACACCACACAACACCTCAAACATCCTCACCACACCACACCACATCTTCAACCCCACACCAATACACTCCACTCAACACCACTCCATAACACACCACACCACAAAATTCCAAAGCACACCACAAAACCCAACATCACACCACTTCACACCATTCCACACTACACCACAACACAGCACTCCATAGCACACCACACCCCACCACAACTTGACTCAACACCATATCAAACCACACACAAAACACCACACACCTCATCACACTGCTCCACCCCTCACCACACCACAGCACTGAACAATGTATGTCAGCACAATGGACCATTCCACACAACACCACAACAAACTAGCCAACACCGCAACCCCTACACCAAAGCACTATAGTCTCATAGAAAAGAAATACTTTTTTCAATTTGCTGGCATCATTTCTCAGATGTAGCTACATGTGTGAAATTTAAATAAATTGTCAGAGCTGTTATATATTTTCAATACTCCTATTAGTGGTATAATCCCCTCTGGGAGCCAGAAAGGCCCAGTGTATTCCCTCCCCTCTGACCACCATGACTGTCCAACCACCACTTGCCCTGGCCCTGCCCTGACATGTCTCACCTGTGCAACTGGGCAGGTCAGCCGCAATCACCACCAGGCTCCTCACCTGAAATTAACTGATTTTGATCCACTCATCTCTGAATATGTCTTTCTAGGTTATCATATGATTAACAGAACATGAAATCAGCATATTGAAACCTCGCTATTCAATAATGTTAAAGATTAAATAATAAATTTAGTAAACCTTCATCTCTAAGCTGGTTCCAAGTCGGTGAAGCAGAAATGTGAGGTGAAAAGGAATTGGCCTGGACACTAAAGTCACCAATGATTACAGCAGGGTTTGAAGATTAAGGAGAACATCATAAAAACATGTTCCAGAGTTCGGATCTGGGGTGAAATGCATTCAGAAAGTGCATGGATAAAGGTGATGTGAGGGGAGGTGCAGGCGGGAAAATGAAATCCACATGTGGAGTGAATGTTGTCACTGTGAGGACACTGTACTGAAAGTTAAAGTGCATTTTTCAGTGGTGACATATTTCCACATCTCCAAGTTTGGTGCATTGATGTTGAGGTTGGCATTTGAGTATGTTTTTTCACATGGATGAACTTTGGTGTATATTGTTTATTTCACATAACTTTATAGCTTTTATTTATCAATGAAGATACTCAAATTTAAGTGCATTAATGAAATTTCACTGAAACTCTTTCTTAAGCCATGTAATCAGCATTAATACCATGTTTATGTAATCCTTCCCATAAGATACACAGAAAAGTCATAAGAAGAAACCCCAGATGCTGAAGGGAAGTTCTCTTATATTCCCCCTGCACATGTCCATCCTACGGCTACCTAGATTATATTCTCCTGTCTCCCACAGAAATTTCCCTATTTCTGGCCCCTGGACTTGGTGGCCCTGAGCTCCCCTGTCCCAGTCCCTGCCCCTGGTCTTGGACTCTGAGATGAGTGCTTCTGACTTCCATGTACCTTTATTCTCAGCCCCTTGGCTCCAAAGTCTGGAGTGTGTCCTGGCCCTGGCCCTGGGCTCCTACTTTCATCCCTGCAATGTGGATCCCACACAGCAACTCTCCTTTGGTCTTGAGCATTCAGGTTTTTGACTGTAGGTGGCAACTGGAACTGTCCTTGGCAGGCATCCTGTCCACAGATGGCTGAGCTACAGTTGTGCTCAGTATGGCTGTTGTAGCTGCCCATCATCCACAGCCCCATGTCAGACTCCTGTGGTCTCCCAATGACCCTGTGGGCATCAAAGTTGCTCATGCTGCTCTCAGTGCCTGGACCCTCGAGGCATCCACAGGGACATTGATTACTCATCAGAACAACTGATCACTGGGAGGACAATGATAAAAATCAGACCCTTAAAGAAAACTCCAGATGACAAAAACATCCTCCTATGCTTCTGTCTGCAGATGATCCTGGAGATGTGGGGTCCTGTGTGCCCCTTGGAGCTCACTCTGCCTGGGAGGTTTGAATATGCAATCACAGTACCTTCCTTTGCTGTGTCTCATTCAGTAATGCACAGCAGTGTGCTTGGTTCTCAGTCTATCCACTTGCATACAAAGCGTGCTCTAAGCCTTGTCTCCTGAGACAATGAACTGGCTCTTCATAGATTCTGCATAGTGTGTCTTAATTCCATCATTCCAGACCACTCCCAGGAACCTCTTGGAACAAGCCAATTCAGTTGTTACTGAATGTGAATCCAAAGGATGTTCTGGAGAGTCTCATTGACACCCCAGGTCATACCAAGTCTTTCCCAGACTCCACCATCTTCACCCCATATTGAGCACAAGGCACTAAGAAAACATGGTCATTAAACTGTCACACATTTCCAAACTTTCTGCCACATGTGTGTACTCATATGCTTAATATTTATTTATATCCATAAAATGCCTTATAATATTCAATAATAGAAACCCAGCTTAAGTCAAACTTCATGGTGAATTGTAACTTTTTAGTTCCCACCACTGGTTGGGAACACCTGGGGATCTAGGGCTGAGGTTCCTCAGATATGCAGGGTCAGGACGGGGCTGGTTTACATCAGCAAAGAGAGTGGTCCATTTTCATTTCCTCCTACCATATGGCAAGGTCTGTGGTTGGGATGGCTTCAGAGGGGACAGTGCCAAGAGCAGATTTGAGTGACCTGGTGGAGATGGGTGACAATGAGAGCATTAAGAAAAATGTGATGTTTTAAATTATATGGCTATGCTGGGTCAAACATTTATACCAACCACTTTATTCCACTTTTACAAAGGTACATGAAACACAGAAGTAATAATCAATGCTACCTCTATTTCACTGATGTAAAACTACACACAGAAGAATAGAGGGATCTAGTGCCATGACAATGAGCTGACATACCTGGCAAGTGGGAGCCCATGTCTAGACCTGGGTTCTTCACCACTGGACCCAAATGCCTCCCTGAACCAGCTCCAGGACAGAATGGGACCAGCCTAGTGAGGTTTCCACCCTCCACCACCCACTTTGTGTGATGAGACCTGATTGTGTTGTTGCTGTGCTCTAGTGTTATCCTGAATCATGTGGAGAGGACCCGGGTACAGCAAATGTTTTCCAGGGGTGTCTGATACATAATGTGCCACTAGTTATGTTTCCATCTCTTCTTCCCAACCAATATATCTACTTTGTATAAATAGATTTATTGAGGTATAATTAATATATGATAAACTGCATATATGTAAATATTCAATTTAATAAGTACCAACATATGTAAACACCCATGTGACCAGCACCAAAATAAAAAAAGTGTGCTCACCTAAAACACCTTTAAGTTTTCTCTTGCCCCTTTGTAATTCCTTCTTATACCCTTTTCCAACCACTCACCATGTCCCCAGGGAACTACTGATATTCTTCACATTACTTTGGATTAGTTTATATCTTCCAGAATTTATATGTTGAGTCATAAGTATTTGCATTTATATGTTAACCTTCTATCACTCAGTATAATTTTTGGTAATGCATCCATGTTGTTGTGAGTCCCAGGCATTCATTATTCTAATGCTGAGTTGCCTTCCTAGTATGCCAATGTATACATAGACTTCAATGTGCTTATCTACTCACCTGCTGATGTATATTAGCAGTGTTTCTGGTTTCTGGATATTAGAAAAAAATCTGATACTCAGAGAAAATGACCTCTATTATTCCTACGAAAACAGAAAAATCAACAACAAAAACTGAAGAAACTGCAAATTAACTGATTTCAACACATCTGGTAAATGAAGTCATGGGGAATGCAACAAACTCATAAGTTAGAAAGAGACAGATGCCAGCAGGAATAAATAGGACCCAAACATTACCTTACCTGAGGGAGAGGACACCAGAGGGGATTTACACTAATAGAACAGCAAAGTAGCGTATGTAATAAATTTCTAAAAACTGGATGTGGTATAGATAGTTAGTAGATAGATAGATAGATAGATAGATACAAAGATGAGAGATACTCTACCTTGAAAACAAGGACCAAAAGAAATTTTGTCTCAAAATTAACTTCAGAAAAAGTAGAGTTCCTAAAATTAAGATTATTAGTAATAGAGATTGAATTTGCATAATGAAAAAGGAGTTGATACTCCAAATCCCAGTTGATGAAACTGATAATTGAAAAAAGACAAATCCACATTGTAGTTGCTGATTTCAACACTCCTTCCTCTGTAATTGTTCAATAACTAGGAAGTTAATAAGGGCAGACATGGATAGTATGAATAGCATTTTCAACCCCCTTGATCCAATTTCCTTTTATAGAATAGTCCAGTGAAAAACCACATAATATACAAGCTGTCCCTGGACAGAAGTTATTAAGATATGTGATAGCTAAATGCAGTGCGGTTTCTTTGTAAAGCAAACAAACAAAGCACTTTGGTGACATGAACTGTCAAACCCACTTCTAGATTTATACATAATAGAATTGAAAACAGGGACCTGAACAGGTATTTGCACACAATTGTTCATAATAAACATTATTTGAACCTACAATTGGCATTATTAACAATTGTTAACAATTACCAAAAGGTGGAAATAATCTTTTGTCCATCAAGTGGAGGCTGGATAATCACAAAGTGATATAAGCATATATTAGAATATTATTAGGATTTTAAAAGGAATGAAGTTCTGATTCATGGTACAATATGATGAAATTTCAAGAGATCATGGTGTATGAAATAGGCCAGGCACAAAATAACTGTTGTGTGATCTGAGTTACATAGAATAATTAGAGCATCCAAATTCATCAGTAAGAAACTAGAATAGGTTACCAGGGCCTGGGTGAGGTTGGGAAATGGGCAGATAATGCTTAGTTGTGATGGAGTTTCTGTTTGAGATGATGGAAAGTTTTGTTAATGGATGGTGATGATGGTTGATTGTAATAGCATTGTAAGTATAATTAACACCACTGAATTGACTAACTGAAAATGGTAAAATGGGAATATTCAGTATGTATGTATATGTATATCAGCAGCATAAAAAATGAAAACATTATAGAACTTAAAATAGAAGGCCTAATGTAAACTATGGACTCTAATAAATAGTACAATAATAATAATATTGTTTCACCAATTGTAAGAAAGCTACCAAAGTAATGCAAATTGTTAATAATGGGGGGGGTGTGCATGTGTGTGTGGATATATGAGAAGTAAGTACTATTTGCAAGTTTTTTTTTCTGTAAACTTACAACTGCTTTAATAAAGATAATTTTAAAAGGTATTAGTGGAAAATGATTCAATTATAATAATATCTGCAGTTTAATAATACAAATGTATCAAAGTTTATTTCTTAATTTGGGCAAATATATCCTGGTTATATATTATATTAACATTAGGGAAATTGGGATGGTACATCTGTATTTTCTCTGACATTTTCCTGTAAATCTAAAATTATTCAAAATTAGAAACTCATGTAAGATAAAAACACCATCATCAAAAATGAAATCACATTAACTTATGGAATACGTTTCTGGGAATTATATTATTGCATCCAAAATTATGAATTTATATTTTGACATTGTTCAATTACTATCTCAAAGGTGACAAATATATTTTTTCATCAGCAATGTGTACAAAATACTTAACTCCACAGATGAAAGTTCTATTATTTATTTTTTTTGCTCTTACAAAATGGGAGAAAAGTATTATTATTCTTAACATTTCCTTGACCATCAATGAGCATGAATGCATTATATATTTCAGAATTTTTACTGATACTCTGTAAATTGCATAGTGAGATTTTCTACTGCAGCATACTTATTTCTGGGAAATTTAGATATTATGCCCATTATTAAAATCAAACTTCTCATTTCCTTATTCATCGCAATATTACCATTCAAAGTATTCCCTTGATTTTTTCATTTACTTTGCATTATGTGATCTAGAAGTTAAAAAATTTGATTCTATAGGGTGAGATATGTTTATTTGTTCATTATTCTTTATTTTGTTCAGAAAAGTTCTAAGAATCATTTTTATACCAATGTGACAAATTACACTGTTAACACAAGAGGAAAACTACAATAATAATAAATCTGTTTTAATCAACAGTTATACTCTCCCCTTATTTTTGTTCACTCCTAAATCTTGAGGGATTTTGGATGGTGTCCACTCTGACTGCTTCAGGCAGAGATTAAGGGGCAGAGGAATGGAGTAGTTTTGCTTGCATTTGAACATAATCCTTGCTTTCTGAATGGGGCTGGTCAATCATCATGAATTTGTTAATATCATGAAATAAAGAAATAAGTTTCTTTTTAAAGTTTCTTTTTAAATAAATTTTAGATTTGGAAAAAACCTTGACCAAAAGGGAAATGTTAAATACAAAAGAGTTTTTACTACTAAGAGATTTCATATTGAGATGACAGGTCATTTAAGATGTTTTGCTTATACACAACTCAGGTGTATCTCACCAGCTACCACAGTAAATAAAGCCTCAAGCAGGGGTGTGCCTGAGGGCTCTAGAGATATCTGGACACTATGGGCAAGGCAAACAAACTCATGAAATCAGCACCCCATCAGTATGTCTTACCTTGGAATATATAATCTACTTCCCCAATGTAACAGATTTAGATTCATTTATAATTTCCCTACACATGATACTCCGACCCCTTTTTTGGAACCTATAATTAGCATTATACCCACTAAATATATGTCCTGGAGACTTAAATCTTCAGCTTGTTCTTATGTCAGGGGAGCTCTGGATCTCAGTAGACTTGAAGCCAACACCTACTCTCCAATTCATCAGAGTCATCCAGGACAACTAACAAAATGATGGTGGACAAATCCAATCTCAAAAAGCAAAGAGTGTCTACAACTGCAAGCAATACAATTACATCCATCTGCCCCATGAGATCTAGTGGCCCTCTCAATCTGAAGCAGAGTGGGCATCACCATGCCAAAATCATCAAGATTGAGGAATGAATATACTTAAGGGGGAAATGCAAACATTTACCAATGTAGACATTATTATTTTAGTAATGGAAGAACTTTAATATTGATATAAAAATAGTGGTCACCAGAGATTTTGAGGGGCCAGGAGGGAAAGAATAGATGGTACATTGGGCATTTTTAGGGCATTGAAATTTTTTTGCATGATAGTGCATGATGGATACAGGCCATTTTACATTTTGTCAAAACCTATAAAATTCTGCAGTGCAAAATGTAAACCATAATGTAAACTATAGACCATGGTTAGTAGGAATGCTTCAATGTTTGTTCATTATTTATAACAAAAGTACAATGCTCATATAAGATGTTATTAAGAAAATAAAATAATAAAAGATGTTTTTAATAGGGGAAATTATGAGAGGGGGAGCATATGGGGCATATGGGAATTGCCTATATTTTCAATGTGACTTTTCTGTAACCTAAAACTTCTTCAACAACAAGGTTTATATTTTAAAACTTTTCAATCACTTTCTTACTCTCATACAAAGAACCCATGCACTATGAATTTACTATTAGATTCATTTGAAATCACTTATGGTTACAGTGTGAGATAGTGCTCCAGAATTATGCTTTTCTATGTGTATGTACATCGTTTCCATCCTAGAATAACAAGTATATTTTAAAATATATGCCATTTCACCAGAATATAATTGTTAATCTTGCTATACAAAATATGAATGTAAAATGATATATCTTTGTAAGTTTTATATTGTTTTATTTTCCCATTTAAAGTAATAGCACTCATATTACCTTATGAATTTATTAATTAATGTAATAACTAATGAGTCAAATCAACTTAAATTTTATAATTTTTATTACTATGTTGGCTGAATTAACATATTGAATATTCATAAAAATGATAATAGCAGTTATCCAATGTTACAAGTTTTATTTTCTTGATGGAATTGTGATACTTACTTTTTTATAATACACACTGTAGAAATTACTCAGTTTTCTACTTTTCAGAATTCTGTGCAGCATTCCAAAAATAATGGCATGGAATTAGTCTAGGACTCCCAGGATGTATGCACAGCAGTAATGTGCCAAAGGTGTTCTGGGAGTTTGCAACAATGTTAGAGTTTGGTCTCTATTTTCAGGGCAACTAGGGGTCCTCCTTAGTGTGTGTACAGCAGCATGATGAGAAGAAAGGGGCTTTCTGCTGTGACCCAGAAGGGGTGGATGGGGTGGGGGAGGCATTTTTGAAAGGCCCTAAAAAGGGGGTGGAAGGCATATAGTTTGCAGATGGGTGAATGTGTTCTATGAAGTGGAATTAGCCACACAAACTGAGCTGAGTAAGTGAGAATGTAGAAAAGAAACTGATTCATGAGACATGAAGGAGACAATGTAAAGGTACATGTTTCATTGCATGGAGAGTGAGGAAACTTAATGGTCCATACATGATACTTCCTGCCATGGCTTTGACAAAAAAATAATTGTGAAGAGACTGTCTGAGAACTAGAACCCCAGGAGCCAAACATGAATGGATGATACATGCCATTAAAATCTTATTTCAGATCCTGGAAAGACAGATAAAACATCAAGAATGAAGCATACCACCCTAAAGTACAATAATTAGTCTGTTGGGATAATCACTTTACTAGGCATGACTGAGAGTGTAGAAAAAAAATTTTTTTTTTGCACAGCACTGGAGTTTGGAATGAAATTACTTGACTCCCTAATCAGCAACAACCTACTGAAAGATGTTGATAGTATCAATCTAAAATAATGAAAGGTTGAAACTGAATTGAAGCCCCATTCAACATTGACCATTATAAGATGAGAGAAATCAGGGACTTAAATCAGAAGAAACCTCAACGTATCCTTGGGGAGACTTTTCTGCACAGGAACAGGAAACACCAGGGTCTGAAAGCCAACTCCTTCCCCTCTGCACCTGCCCCTGAGAAGGGCCCTGTGCACTCTCTGGTGATCATGAATGCCCCTTCCAGCCCAGCTCTCTCAGGTGCCCTGCAGGGGAAGTTTATGTCTGGGCTTACGCTGTCTTGCCCTCACTGTATGTCTCACACAGTAACACACAGCTGTGTCTTCTTTTAGGTTGGTCATTTGAAGAGAGACAGTGCTTGTAAGGTTGTCCCTGGAGATTGTGAATCTCCCTTGAACTAAGGGAGAGAACCACTGATTTTTTTCCTGTTTGTTGACCCACTGCTGCCACCCACTCCAGTCCCTGCCCTGGAGCCTGCTGAACTCAGTGCATTCCATAATCAGTGAAGGTGAATCCAGAGGCTTTGCAGGAGAGGCTCAGAGAAATCCTAGGCTGTCTCACATCTCCCCCTGACTCCATCAGCTGAACATCACACAGGATACCTGCAGACAAATAGGAAACAGAATCAGAACAGTCCAAGGTAGAGTAGTCTCAGCTGAACCTGATGCAGGAGAGAGGTTACCTTTGACAGTGATGAGGAGGGAAGCTCAGATCAGCACAGACCCCGTGGTGGTGGACCCTGAGGAAGGACAGAGGCACAGATGAGTACATCTTCAGCAGCTGCAGGGACAGGAGAAGAGATGATTTCCATGAGCAGAGGAGGGGCTGCACTTGCATGTCTTCCTCTCTGGGCTAATATGAGCTGCCCTGAAGGGCTCCTCCTTCCCTTGCCTCTAGATCCCAGGGGAGTTAGGTCAGAAAGAATTCCCGGGATTTGATGCACAAGACTACTCTGTCTGTCACTGTCCACTGCATTCATCCACCTCGGGAGCCTGTGAGGTAGGTAGGTGGAAAAAAGACTTTAGGCAGAGAGGGAAGCTTGTTCATACTGGCCCAGCTCCCATTTGCTGTAGACAAACAGGCAAGGAAGCATGGCTGTTCTTTATTTGCAGGGTTATTTATACACCATTGTTATTACTCAAATGTTACACAGAAAGAACACAACATACCACATCCCAGAATCATTTTTGCTGTGCCTGGGAGTATGTGTACTCTGAGTCAAGGACTTTGTAAACTAAGAGCTGATTTAACAGTTAAGCCTGGCCCTTAACCCACATTTAGCCTTCACAGTTCAACCCTCACAGGCTGCTGCCTGAGTCCCAACCCTTACACTCCACCCCTGAAGGCAATGGCTTTAGCAGCCATGGGGTACTTATTATAGGGCTAGAGAGTTAATATAAGAGTTCTTTTTAAAATTGTTGCTGCTGTTAATGTCCTTGTCACTTCTACCTGCAAAGGTCAAATATTGGTTAATCTTCTCCAAAATACTGTTTTCTAGGGAACATTAAGTGTGAGCCACCCCACATGGGGTGCCTTTAAGGTCTAAGGCCACACTACGGTTTTTGTTTTCTTACCATGGAGCAGCATCATAGCAGGTAACAGAATATGTTTCTGTGGCCTTATCTGGGGCCTCAGCAAGGGGTCCCTGCTTGCAACTTGCAACTGGGCCAGAGCCACTCTTCCATGTACTAGAACTTCTATGGGCATTACTCCACCTTCTCCAGGACATTCATTTAATTGTTGGACCATGGTCCACAGATTTTTATGCCACTTGCTCAAGAACAGCTTACCTCTTAGTATTAAGTGTTAAAGGGCTTTTTTTCCCCTTATGATGAGCTACACTGCCTGCAGTTTGGCCTACTGGCCACTTTGACTAAAGCCTATTTCACATCACATTGAGCTAGCCATAGGCTGCATGGACACAGCCATCCACTGAGCAGACCATCTTCAACTGGCACTATCTGCACACTATGCAGACTTTGGGAATGTCCCCTCCTCCTAGCTCCCAAGGGGGGCTGTGCATCCTGGATGGGGGTCACCTCTGCCTCAGAGCTCAATGCTTCTCTATATGTCAGTAGACCTCTGACTGTGTCAATGGCCATAAGGGCATATAGGCTCTGCTGACTCAAAGATAATGGCCTAATAAAATCTAGCTGCTATCTTGTGAGTGGGATACATTCTTGCTCAATTTGATGCATTTTTCTGAGCAATGGCTTCCAATGTAAAAGAAAAGATTGG
Organism: Cabassous unicinctus; assembly: GCA_029593785.1. Lineage (NCBI taxonomy): Eukaryota > Metazoa > Chordata > Mammalia > Cingulata > Chlamyphoridae > Cabassous > Cabassous unicinctus. Next base: position 15,016 of record JAQZBX010068121.1, read on the forward strand.
TGGCATGCATAGCACGCTCCTTAAGTGGCCTTTGCATTCACAGCTAAGCCACAAAGGTGTACAGGCTTCATCATTTTGGGGACTTTAGCATGTAGGAGTTTCCAGTGCAGCCACATGCCCATGTTCTGAGCTCTGTTTTCCTGCAAGGTAAGTTTAGTCAATTGATCCACTTTATCATTACCTGGATGCAAAATGGGGCAGTGAGCTGCTACATGGTACACTGTCACTTCTTTAAACAACCCCTAATCACAAAGGTTTTCCCACATGGATCATCCCCACAGGGGTCAATGTGGGGCTGACCTCATGGACAACTATGAGCCACAAGGCTTACAATTTAGCCCATTGGCTTCTCTGGCTAAACCTTAATTCATACTACATAGTATCAGTTTGAGGGTGTACCACTAAGGTGGTCCATTGAGCTGCCTGCCCTTGGCTGGCTCTATCAGTAGACCATGCCTGTTCTGGCAAGGTACCTACCCTGGCTTTGTACAGGGAAATTTCCCTCATGGGGACTTACAAGGGGGTCTGTGGGTCCAGTGCCCCAATATATATTTAGGGACTTAAACTTACTGCAATTCTTTACTCAGTGGACTGAAAGCAAATGGGTTTCTCTGTTCAAAATAGGCCTCCCACTTGGTCAGGGTTACCATCTGGGCCATGCTACTTTGTGGCTGGGTGATCCAATTCTGCACCCACCCTTTTATGGGATAGGTGGTGTATTAGTCAGGGTTCTCTCGGGAAACAGAATCAACAGGAGATATCCGTCAATAATATGAGAATTTAAAAGAGTCTCTCA
>JAQZBX010068122.1:0-15817 GCA_029593785.1 Cabassous unicinctus
GGGAAGAATGAGAATAACAGTCATTATGCCAAGTCTGGGTTGATGATGCAATAGCATTTCTCATTAAATGTGAAAAAAAAAACACAGGAAAATCTTCCCACTTTATCAGTTTATGCCATCATTTATTACCATTGGTGACCACATTGAACCCATACTGTTGAAGCCTCATTTGACAAATACAAAATACTCTGGATCCCTTACTATAACTACTGTTTATTCCAGACTAGTTTGTCTCCATTATGTTAACATTAAATAAGCATTATGTCTGCCATAAAGAGCAATAATTACTCTTTATTTCAAATGCCACTGATTCTCCATTTGTTTTTGAAATCAGTCTCAGCTGAGAAGATAAAAACACACTGGTCTTGAAATTGGATATGATTGTGTTGCAAGACACTTCCAACTGCTTGCCTCATGTGCTAGCACTGTACAAATCGTGATGGTGGGATGCTTGGGAGAGCAAACTCCTACAGACAGGCAGCATAGTTTCAGATTCAGCTCTGCCACTTACTAGCTCTGTGAAAATGGCCTAATCTTGTTAATTATCTGTAAGAAATACCATTTCTTTAATTTACCACATGAAGTTTTGTTAGGTTGAAATAATGTAACATTTATAAATTCTAATAATAATAAATGAAAAATCTCAATATAATTACCAGTTAATGTTATTTTGTCAATGGAAACTTTCATCTGCAGGTTTCTTGCACATTTTTTCAATGGCTCCCACATAGTTATGCTTATTATCAATTAACAGCATTCTTCTATGATGTTATTCTCACAGTGAGACCCTCCTAGTGGTTTCAACATAATTTTTAGAATAAGCCAAATAAAAGTGAGCATATATCCTGTCTTATACAGATTTGCATTATGTTATTGGTGAGCCACAACTAAACCATTTTTATTTGAAGAAAATTATGGGCATCAGGTATATAAGGGCAAATAATAGAAAACTCCCTGAGTGGCAAGGATGAGTCAAAGAAATATTAATAGCAGCATTTTGCTGAAGAAAGAGCATGGGTTTTAGGGTTGGATAGAACTCAAATTCAGATCTTGAATCTGTTCATTTCCACATTGGGGAACAAGGACAAGACCCTTATCTGAGCCTTGGTTTCCTCATTGGTTAAGTGGAGATAATAAAAACGCTTAGCATATATTGAGAACTCACAATATAAAGAGCACTCTATTAAACATGCATTATTTAAGTTAATTTTCAGCAAAACACAATGAAATGAGTTTTACTAATATGCCCATTTTACAGATGAATAAACTAAGGCTTTCCAAGTTCAGGTGACTTATCCAATATCACACAGCGAAAAGATGGGAAAGCCAGTATTTGCATTCAACCCTCTTGTTCTAAAGTCTGTACACTTAATAACAACATTAAAATGTCTCTTTATCACTTTGTAATGAGAATTATATATATTTAATATGTATATGGGTATTTATACTTCTATGACTATGTATTTTTACATGTTTTTGTGTGCATGTGAGTGTGTATCGTGTATTAAATGTCTCTCACAGGTAATCAAAAAGTGGCTTTTATTGCTGATGATGTCTTTTAAGAACATACCTTCAAAAATTTTAACAAATTTGACTAATTATAATTACAGGTATTAATCAATGTATTATCCCTTGATTTAATTCGTATAACCTCTACAAAAACATTATGAAGCAAATATCATTACCTATTATTTAAATAGATAAGTGAAAATAGAACACGGGCAATTGAGTGATTTGCTCTGGGTCATATAGCCACTAAATGGGAAAACTAGGATTTAAACTCAGTCTTCTGGCTCCAATATATAGACCTTTTCAATATGATACCCTGTAGATCTAAGCTATATCCCATGGTTTATAATGTAGTATTGACAGCTATTTTGTTGACAACATATTAGATTTTTTTTCCCTGCACCTTTTAAAAAACAACTTTTCCATTAATCTTTAAACATGTGCCAGGAATATGGTTAGCATTTGCCTGGCAAGGTGGATGAATATCTTAATCACCAGCAAGCCTTTATCTATAAATCCATTAATTGTATAAATTAAGAATATAGCAACCTTCGATAGATGCTCCAGTTTTCAAAGGTCTATAATTTTGTCACCTAATTATTGCATAAAAATACATATGTAATGATACAGATGAAGCTGCCAAAATCTCTGATTGTTAATGCAACGTGAAAGCAAATTGGTGTGGTCCTGGGTAGATGAAGGAATATACAGTACCACAATACAATGTGTTCTTGTTAGTGATTGAGCTCATCTGAGAGTCACCTCTGTTTTTGATGAGGCTACTTCAGTTAAGGTGTGACCAACCTCAATCAGGATAGGTTTTAATCCTATTATTGGAGTCCTTTATAAGAGAATGAAATTCAGACTGAGAGAAATTTGCAGAAGCAGGAAGCTGAAAAAGGGAAACCTGGAAAAGAAGAAAGAGACCAGTAGACACTGCCATATGCCTTGTTATGCGACATAAGGGTCAAGGATCATGGGCAGCGAGTCTTCAGGAAGAAAGCATCGCCTCGATGATGCCGTGATTTGGACATTTTCCCAGCTTCAAAACTATGAGCAAATAAATAAATAAAACAAAACAGATAGATAGATAGATAGATAGATAGATAGATAGATAGATAGATAGATAGATAGATACATAGATAGATAGATATGCCAAAAAGACAAAACCATGAGCAAATAAATTCCCATTGTTAAACCAGACCCATTTCATGGTATTTGCTTTAAGCAGCCTAAGAAACTAAAACAGGTGGGAAGTTGAGTTACTGTGAGAATCACATGAGAAAATGCCTTTGGAACTTACCACAGGGCCTATTAGCAATTACTATTGCTGGTGTTATCTGACAGGGGCAGGAGATTTTCTCCAATTTCTCTCTACTAAAGGTAAAAAGATACTACTCATTGTTGATACTATCAATCTTCCTCATAATTCCCATAATTGTAGGGAACCTTAGTTTGGTAAGGGGCTACTAAATGCTATTTTTTTTTTAGGAGGTACCAGGGATTAAACCCAGGACCTCATACATGGGAAGCAGGTGCTCAAGCACTGAGCTACAACCACTCCCTTATTAAATGCTTTTAACAGTCTTTTTTTTTTTTTTTAGCATTTGATTATCATGCTTTGATTTTTTAATGTTTATTGTTTTTATTTTTACATATGGCAGACATTTTATCAAGTATTATAGTGTGGTTGGGGGCAGGGATTGGGAGGAAGCAGTGGGGAATGATTAAGAACTGTCCCTGCTTTCCAGAAATTCATATTCTACAGAAGACAGACATGAATACAACTCCATAGTGTGAAAATTTTAGATTATGGGGGAATAATAGAAGAGTTATTACATATCAGAATGAGGAAAACTAATTATGCTTTTAAAATTTGGGAACATTTAGAGCAGGAATTTCACCTTAAAAGGCTGAATAGGAAATCATCAGGATATTAAAATGGAGGGAAATAACCAAGTAGAACTTAAGCAAAGTTCTTAGGAAGTGACACATTATAGGCAACAGTTGAGGACCGTGAGGGCAGAAAATGCTGAAGACTAGAGTTCAGGGGAGAGCAAGAAAGGGGTCATTTTGTGTCACCTACAGGAACACTCAAGTCAAGTAGGTCATCCCCCATGACTAATGGGATAAGGAAAGGTTGTAAAATCACTTTAGGAAAACAACTACAGAATATGTTAGTTTGAAATATTATCTTTGGTTATTGGGGTTTGAAATCTCAGTTATTTGTAATTGGATATTTCATGGTAATTTGCCACCTTTTATGTTTTACAATTTTGAACAGTTAGTTCATGTTAAGTAAAAGATGTTTAGCTTTTGAAACTCTTTTGTTCCCCAAGAGTTGCTCATACTCTGAAATGTGAAGGCAGCAAGTTCTAAGAAGAGAGCCTCTGCATTGCTTACACAGGGTGCAAGGTATTATTGTTTCTGAGTGAGCTTTTCTGGTAATTTCTGCATTTGTAATGCTTCTACTATGTGAATAGTACTGAATTCTGATCCACACCTATATGTGAGATAAATAGGATCACAATCCTATTTCTAATTATCGCCTTCGGCAACTCATTCTTAGATCACTGAGAGAAGATTTTTAAAAATGGATTGTACTTTGGTATTTTATCTAGGCAGGGATTTCAGAACTTGCTCTCTACTATTTACAGACCTGAGTACTCTTCTCTCTTTTCATTCATCTGTAAAACCCTCAGCCTCTCTAGACAACATTGTCTTTTGATATTCCAGTGGGCTATATCATATCAATTCTTGTTCACAATTCTGGTTTGCATTCTTTTTTCTTTTCTGATATATAAACATTTTCCTTCCTTGCTTTTTTTTCTCCCCTTAGGAAGTACTAGGGATTGAGAGTTGGTTTTTTTTTCCATTTGTTTGTTTTGTTTTTAGGAGTTACCAGGGATCGAACCCAGGACCTCGTACATGGGAAGCATTTGAGCTACATCCGCACCCCTTCCTTGCTTTTTGTAATGACAGCTTCATTGAGATATATTTCACAATTGTTACAATTTACCCATTTAATGGCTTTTAGTATATTCATGCAGTTGTGCATCTATCATCACAATCAATTTTAGAATATTTCTTTCATTTCATATAAATGTAATCGTATAACATGCAGTCCTTTGTGACTGGATGCTTTCACTTAGCAAAATGTTTTCAAGGTTCACCCATATTGTAGCATAGACAAGAACTTCATTCCTTTTACTGTTGAATAATATTCCATTGTGTGGATATACCACATTTCCTTTATCTGCTCATCAGTTGTTGGATATTTGGGTTGTGACAATTTTGGCTATTATGAATAATGCTGCTATGAACATTCATGTAGAGGTTTTAGTGTGGACATATGTTTTCATTTCTCTTGGGTACATACTTAGGAGTGGAATTTCTATGTCAAATGATAATCCTGTGTTTAACATTCTGAGACACTAATAGACTCTTTTCCAAAGGGTTCCTATAATTTTATAATCCCAACAGAATTCTCTCCACATCCTCAGCAACACTTGTTATTATTTTTCTTTTAACCATACTAATGAGTGTGAAGCAATATTTCATTGTGGCTTTGATTTGCATTTCCCTCGTGGCTGAGGTGCAAAAGTGTTTAATTTTGAGGAGGTCCCATTTGTCTATTTTTTTTCTTTTGTTCCACCTGCTTTGAGTATAAGGTCCAAGAAACCACCACCTACCACAAGGTTTTTAAGATGTTTCCTTATATTTTCTTCAAGTAGTTTTATGGTCCTGGCTTTTATATTTAGGTCTTTGATAGATTTTGAGTTGATTCTTGTATAGGGAGTGAGATAGGGGTCCTCTTGCATTCTTTTGGTTATAAATATTCAGTTCTCCCAGCATTATTTGTTGAAGTGACTGTTTTGTCCCATTAGGATGGCCTTGGTAGGTTTGTCAAAAACCAGTTGGCTGTAGAGGTGAGGGTTTATTTCTGGACTCCAAATTCTGTTCCACTGATAAATGTGTCTATCTTTATGCCAGTACCATGCTATCTTGTCCACTGTAGCTTTGTAATATGTTTCAAGGTCAGGCAGTGAAATTTCTCCCATGTTGCTCTTCTTTTTCAAAATGCTTTTGGTTATTTGGGTGCACTTTCCCTTCCAACTGAATTTGGTAAGTGCCTTTTCTATTTCTGTAAAGTAATCTGTTGGAATTTTGATTGGTATTGCATTGAATCTATAAATCAGTTTGGGTAGGATTGACATCTTCACAATATTTATTCTTCCAATCCATGAACTCGGAATGCCTTTCATTTGTTTAAGTCTTTATTGTTTTCTTTTAGCATTGTTTTTTAGTTTTCTGCAAATACATCCTGTACTTCTTTGGCTAAACCATTCCTAGGTATATGAGTCTTTTTGTTGCTCCTGTAAATGGAATTCTTCCCTGATTTCCTTCTCAGATTGTTCAATAGTATTTTACAAAAACATTTCTGATTTTTGCAAGCTGATCTTGTATCCTGCCACTTTGCTGAACTCATTTGTTAGCTCAAGTAGCTTTGTTGTTGTATTAGTCAGTCAAAGGGGTGCCGATACAAAGTACCAGAAATCTGTTGGCTTTTATAAAGTTCTTTTTTTGGGGTAAAAGCTTACAGTTTAAAAGCCCTAAAGAGTCCAACTCAAGATACCATAAGAGGTATTTCTGCTCCAAAATACCTCTTCTGCTCCAAATGTCTGTTGTCACGTGTTGAAGCAAGATGGCAGTGAGGGTTCAGCCTTCCTCTTCCTCTTAAGGCTCTGTGGACCCATCTTCTTCCAATCTCAGCTGTAGGCTAGAGGGCTGGTTTCTTTCCGGGCCTAGCTGCTGTCATCTCTTCACAAGGTCAGCTGTAGACTATCAGGCAAATGGCTCATCTCTCTTCCCGGGGGCCACAGGATCAAAGCTCATTCCAATTCCATGTCTATTGGAGCTCTCCCTATTCCTCTGTGTATTTCTTCTCTGTATATCTACTTGTGTGTATCTCCTTGATTGAGTGTCCATTTATACAGACCACAAAGGGGACAGGGACACAAACTGAGTTGCCCTAATGACATGGTTGAATTAAAGCCCTAATCTTAACATAGTTTAATCAAAGGCATCTCAGCTAAATCTAATACAATCAAAGGGTATCATGCCCAGAGGAACAGACCAGTTTACAAACATAATCTTTCTTTTTTTAATTCATAAATAATCTCAAACTGCCACAGTTGTAGACACTTCAGAATTTTCTAAATATAGGATCATGTGATGTGCAAATAATGAGAGTTTTACTTCCTCTTTTCCTATTTGGATGCCTTAAATTTTCTTTCTTGTCTAATTGTTCTAGCTAGAACTTCCAGTACAATGTTGAATAACAATGGTGACAGTGGGCATCCTTGTCTTGTTCCCGATCTTAGAGGAAAAGCTTTTAACCTTTCCCCATTGAGTATGATGTTGGCTGTGAGTTTTTCATATATGCCTTTTATCATATTGAGGAATTTTCCTTCTCTTCCTATCTTTATAAGTGTTTTTATCAAGAAAGGATGCTGGATTTTGTTGAATGACTTTTCTGTATCAATTGATCATGTGGTTATTGTCCTTCAATTTGTTAATGTAGTGTATTACATTTATTGATTTTCTTATGTTGAACCAGGCTTGCATACCAGGAATAAATTCGACTTAGTCAAAATGTATAAGTCTTTTGATATGCTTTTGGATTCAATTTGCAAGTATTTTCTTAAGAATTTTTGCATCTATGTTCTTTAGAGAGATTGGTCTGTATTTTTCTTTTCTTATAGTGTTGTTATCTGACTTTGGTATTAGGATGATATTGGCTTCATAAAATGTGTTGGGCAATTTTTGCTCCTCTTCAATTTTTTGGAAGAGTTTAAACAGGATTGATGCTAATTCTTCTCAAAATGCTGGTTAGAATTCACCTGTGAAGCCATCTGGTCCTGGACTTTTCTTTGTTGGGAGATTTTTTAATGACAGACTCAATCTCTTTAAATGTGATTGGTTTGTTAAGTTCTTGTATTTCTTGTAGTGTCAGTGTAGGTTGTTTATTCATTTCTTAGAAATTTGTCCATTTCATCTCAGTTGTCTAGTTTGTTGACATACAGTTTCTTATAATATCCTCTTATGATTCTTTTTATTTCTGTGGGGTCAGCCATAACTTCCCCCTTTCATTTGCATCTTCTCTCTTTTTTACTTTGTTAGTCTAACTAGTGGTTTGTCAATTTTATTGATCTTCTTGAAGAACCAGCTTTTGGTTTTGTTGATCTTCTCTATTGTTTTCTGTTCTCAATTTCATTTATTTCTGTTCTAATCTTTATTATTTCTTTCCTTCTGCTTGCTATGGGATTGGTTTGCTGCTCTTTTTCTAGTTTCTCCAATTGTTTGGTTAGATCTTTGATTTTAGCTTTTTCTTCTTTTTTAATATAGGTGTTTAGGGCTATAAATTTCCCTCTCAAGACTGCCTTTGTTGTATCACCTAAGTTTTAATAAATTGTGTTCTCATTTTCATTTTTCTCAGAGTATTTGCTGATTTCACTTACAATTTCTTCTTGACCCACTGATTATTTATGATGTGTTGTTTAGCCTCCATATGTTTAAAAATTTACCTCTTTCCTATTATTAATTCCCAGTTTCATTCCATTATGATCTGAGAAGGTGCTTTATATAATTTCAATCTTTTTTTTTTTTAATGAGAGCTGCATTATGAAATAACATGTGGTCTATCCTGGAGAAAGGTCCATGGGCACTTGAGAAGAATGTATAACCTGCTGAGCTTGGATGCAACATTCTATATATGTCTGTTAGATCTAACTCATTTATAATGTTGTTCAAGTTCTGTTTCCTTGTTGATCATCTGTCTAGTTGTTCTATCTACTGATATGACTGGTATGTTGAAGACTCCAACAATTATTGTAGAGATGTCTATTTCTCCCTTCAGTTTTGTCAGAATTTGCCTCATGTATTTTGTGGCACCTGGTTAAATACATAGCTATTTACAATTGCTATATCTTCCTCGTGGAGTGTCCCTTTTATTCATATATAATAGCCTTCTGATCTCTTATAACTTTTTTGCATTTAAAGTCTGTTTTGTCCCATATTAGTATAGCTACCCTTGTTCTTTTTTGGTTACCTTTTGCGTGGAGTATCTTTTTCCCACTTTCATTTTCAGCTGGTTTGTATCCCTGGGTCTTGTAAGCAGCACATGGTATGGATGTCTCATGTTGTTGTTTTTTTTATCCATTCTGTCAGCCTATATCTTTTGATTGGGGAGTTAAATCCATTCGCATTCCATGATATTACTGTAAATTCATTATTTACTTCCACCATTTTATTCTTTGGTTTTCATATGTCATAACTTGATTTTGTCTGTCTTTTTACTCTTTGGTTATCCTTTCTGCTATTCTTTCTTCTATACTCTCCTCCAAGCCTCTCTCTCCTGTCTTTCTCTTTCAGACTCTAAGGCTTCCTTTAATACTTCCTGCAAAGGTGGATTTTTTTTTTTTTAATGAACTCTCTTAGTTTCTGTTTGTTTGTGAATATTTATACTCATCTTCATATTTGAAGACAATTTTGCTGGATAAAGAATTCTCAGCTGGCAGAGTTTCTCTTTCAGTATCCTTATTGTATCATAACACTGTCTTCTTGCCTCCATGATTTCTGATGAGAAATCCACATTAAGTCTTACTAGGTGTCCATTGTATGTGAATATTTGCTTCTCCTTTGCTGCTATCAGAATTTTCTCTTTATCTTTGATGTTTGACATTCTGAGTAGTATGTGTCTTGGAGTAGGTATATTTGTATTTATTGATTGATGTATTCTGTGCTTCTTGGACATGTAAGTTCATCTCTTTCATTAGAGTTGAGAAATTTTCAGCTATTATTTCCTCAAATACTCTTTCTGCTTCTTTTTCCTTCTCTTCTCCTTCTGGAAACTCCCATGACATGTATGTTGTTGTGTTTCATGTTTTCATTCCACTCCCTAAGCCCCTGCTCAATTTTTTCCATTCTTCTCTCTCTCTGTTCTTTTCTCTCTTCTAGTTCAGCTGTTCTGTCTTTGGTATTGCACATTCTTTCTTCCATCATTTCAAGTCTGCTGTTGTATGCCTCTAATGTGTGTGTGTGGTTGTTTTTTTTCTAATTACCAGGGAAGAGGATTGAACCTGGGACCTTATTTGTGGGAAGTCAGTACTCAACCACTGAGACACATTGGCTCCCCTGGTTTTTTTTGTTTGTTTTTTTTTGTTTTTTTTCCATTTGTTGCTTGTTTTTTTTTGTTGTTGTTGTTTTTAGGAGCCATTGGGAACCAAACCCAGGACCTCCCATGTGGGAAGCAGGCGCTCAACTGCTTGAGCCACATCTACTCCCTCTAATATGTTTTCTTATCTCACCTACAGTGTCTTTCATTCCCATGAGCTCTATTACTTTTCTATTCTTGTTTTCAAATTTTTGTTTGTGCTCTCTAGTGTCTTCTTGATGTCCTTTATCTTCTTAGCCATATTGTCCTTCAACTCATTAATTCAATTTTGGAAATTTGTATGAATCTCCTTGATTAGTTATCTCAAATCTTTTGTCTCATCTGGGGCTTTGATATATTCCTTTGCTTGGGACATTTCTTCCGCTTGCTTAGTATGGCTTGTAATTTTTTGCTGATATCTAGGAATCTAATTAGGATGATGAATTTACTGAGATGCTCAATTTCTCTCTTTCATAGGGATTTAGTAGTAGGACGCTGTGTGTTACTGCTGTTCTTTGATAAACATCCCAGACAAGGTTTATTTTGAACTTAAAGTAATAATATAAACAATAATCTGAAATTTATTTAATAATTATTGTTATTAACCAAAAATGTACTTGATTCCAGAGAAATACCAGGCAATACATATTTGGCAAAGGCGAAGGCTCAGCTCATGCATTTCAATACCTTCTAAATACTCCCTCATTTCTATTCACTATTACACATTCACCAAGGGTCTGGCTGGCAAGCTCCATGTTAGCACCAACAACTAATAAAAAGAGATTCATGCTCTGATGGTGAGGTAATATTCATTTCTATATTTCTCCACCCTGGTCACTCTAAGCAGTCATTTTGTTACAGATTCTACAGAACTATAAATTGGATACCAAAACACCTCTCTTGCACATTGGTCAGACTGAGCTCACTTTTGCATTAAGTGAATATTTTCTAATGTAACATTTTAATTCCTTTTATGAGTTTTTCTCACTTTGTTTGAGTTTGTTTTCTAGTGGTTTCTCTAGTGCTTACCATATACAACTAACTTAGAATTTACTTCAGATGTATAGTATCTTATTTCAGGTGAAACATAAAAACACTACTCCTATATAGCTTTATTCTTTCTTCCCCCTTTTTTACTATTTTTGTTACATGTATCTAATTTTGTTAGAAACAACATAATTGTTATAATTTTCATTTCATATAATTTTATTTCTGTTAAAAAACTAAGGAAAGAAAGGAAAATAAATATGCATTTACAGAGTTTGTTATATTTTTATATTTATTTACTATATGACTCTCCTCAATTGTTCCTGTGGATTCACATTATCATCTGGTATCACTTCTGTACTTGAATAGAACTCTGTTCCCACCCACCTCCTTTGTGTTCTTACTGCCAAATATATTACATCTCTATATGTTATAGGTCCAACAATATAATTACAGACATACTGTTGCATACAATTGTTTTTTAAATCACTTGAGAAAAAAATGAAGAAAAATATGGATTATATTATCTTTTACAATCATGTAATTACCTTTACCAGTGTTCCTTTTGTCTTTGAGTGGATTTGAATTTCCATCTGGATTTACTTGTTCTCAGCCTGAAGAATTTCCTTTAACATTTCTTGTAAGTTAGGTCTGCTTTCAGATTCTCTCAGTTTTTGAATCTTTTGTTTCCATTTTCTGAAAGATAGTTTTGCTATCTTTTGAAAGATAGTTTTATCAATTTTTCATTGAGAGTTGTTTGTATGTTTGTTTGTTTTCACCTTCAGCACTTTGTATATGTCATCCTGCTACCTCATAACTCCCATTGCTTTCATTGATAAGTTAAATGCTAATCATATTGCTGTTCCTTGGTATGTGAAGGATCAGTTTTCTCTTGCTGATTTCAAGAGTTTCTTTTTGTCATTGACTTTAAGAATTTTTACCTTGATGTGTCTTGGTATGGAACTCATATTTATCTTAATTGGAGTTCATTGAGTCTCTTGGATGAGCAGATTACCACTTTTCAGGGAATTTTGGGTATTTTCAGCTATTATTTCTTCAAATACTTTGCTCCTTTATTTTTTGGTACTACCACTACTTATACGTTGATGAGTTTAAAGGTGCCCAATATTTCCTTGAGTATCTTTTACTTTTATTTATTTTATTTTCTCTCCGTTGTTTGGTTTGCATAATCTCCATTGCTCTTACCTTAAATTTTAAAAACTTTTTTTCTGCCAGTAGTTCAAATCTCCTTTAGAGCTCCTGTAATACTTTTGTCATTTCAATTATTCTAATTTTCATCTCTAACATGTCCATTCAGCTCTTTTTCTATTAACTTCTCTTTATTGATATTTTCTATTTGATGAGACATTGTCTTCATACCTTCCATTTCTCCTTTTGTATGGTATCTCATCATTTTTTGAATATATTCATAATGGCTACTTTGATATCTTTGATAAAATTGTCATATAGTCCCTATCACAAGCAGTTTATGTTTTTTGCTTTTTTTTCCCCTTCTGAATGGGATACATATTCCTGTTTCTTTGCATGTCTCAATTTTCTGCTGGAAAACTGGACATTTTAGGTAATACCTTGTAATGAGTCTAAATACTGAATCCCTCCCTTCAAGGACTAGTTTTTATTGCTTGTTTATTTGTTTTATGACTCAGCTATGCTATTTCAGTAAAGCCTATTTTTCCTCTCAGTGTGAAGTCTTTAGTGTCACTCCTCAGAGGGTACAGACTTGGACATGTGCAAAGTCTCTCAGGGATGTCAGAAGTTTTATCAAGGTTCTTTTTGCCTGTCTTTTTCCCTGATCTTCTTTTAAGCTGGCTACTTCATTTTGTATTAATCCTGCCCATTATGTTCCACTATTACCAGCTGATTGCTCTATTGTTTTTAACAATGCCCTGAAGCATAAATTGCTCAGCAGTGTAAGCTATTTAAATTTGGGGAGGGATAGGTTTTTTTTGTTTTTTGTTTTTTGTTTTCCGAGGTTTATGTTCCTTCTTTATTTTTTTGAAACAAATCAATTTTATTGATACATATTAATAAAGCATACAATTCATCCAAAGTGTACAAACAATGGTATTTGACATAATCACATAGTTGTGCATTCATAATTTCAATCATCATTAGAGCATTTTCATTATTTCAATAATAATAATAAACAAAAAGCAGAGAAACCAACAAGAAAATTCCTCATCTCTCAATCTCTGTATGCTCCCCCACTGTATATAGCTGGTGCTTCTAGGTATTCAATCCAAAGTTTATAATCAATGGCTTTTAGTAAAATCGCAATCTTGTACATTCACCATTTAAAAAACTTTAGAACAATTTCATTACTCCAAAAATAAAGATTCCATGCCCCTTACCATTCCTTCCTCATATGTACATTACCACTAATCTCATTTCATTGTTATAACTTGATTTGTATTTACATATCATAAAAGTGGAGTCATACAATATATAATACTGTTTCTGGTCTCCTTCACTTAGCATAATGTTTTTTTTTTAGCTTGCTATTTTCATTTTGTAGCATTAACTTACATTTGTTCAGCTTCAAAGAAAAATTGTCTTATATATGCATTTCTACCCACCCATAGTCATATTTCACATAATTTATTTATATTTCGTGTAATACATTTAGTTCATAATAGGGCAATCATACAGTATTTGTGCTTTTGTGTCTGGCTTGCTTCACTCAACATAATGTCCTCCAGGTTCATCCATGTTGTCATATATTTCACAACTTCATTTTTTCTTACCACTGCATAATATTCCATTGTGTGTATTCTCCACAATTTATTTATCCATTCATCAGTTGATGGACAGCTGGGTTGTTTCCAACTTTTGGCTATTGTGAGTAATGTCACTGTGAACATTCATGTGCAGATGTCTATTCGTGTCACTGCTCTCAGGTCTTCTGGGTATATACACCTAGCATTGGTATTGCTGGGTTCTATGGCAAGTCTATATTCAATTTTCTTATGAACTGCTAAACTGTGCTACACAGTGGCTGTACCATTCTACATTCCCACCCACAGTGAATAAGTGTTCCAAGCTCTCCACATCCTCTCCAACATTTATAGTTTTCCAACTTTTTAATAGCGGCCAGTCTAATAGGTATAAACTGATACCTCATTATAGTTTTGATTTGCATTTCCCTAATCGCTAGTGATGTTGAACATTTTTCATATGTTTTTATGTCATTTGCTTTTCTTCTTTGGACAGTTGTCTTTTCAAGTCTTTTGCCCATTTTTTAATCAGATACTTAGTCTTTTTATTGTTGAGTTGTATGTTCTCCTTATGTATCATGCATATTAAACCCATATCAGATATGTGATTGTCAAATATTTTCTCCCATTTAGTCAGCTGCCTTTTCACCCTTTTGAAAAAGTCCTTACAGGTGCAAAAGTGTTGAATTTTGAGGAGGTCCCATTTATCTATTTTTTCTTTTGTTGCTCATGCTTTGGGCATAAGGTTTAAGAAACTACTGCCTACCACAAGATATTGAAGATGTTTTCCTACATTTTCTTCTAGGAGATTTATGGTGGTTGTTTTTATATTTAAATCCTTGATCCATTTTGAGTTAATTTTTGTGTAAGGTGTGAGATAGGGATATTCTTTCTTTTGGATATGGCTATCCAGTTCTCCCAGCACCGTTTGTTGAATAGACTGTTCTGGTCCAGCTGGGTGGGCTTAACAGCCTTGTCAAAAATCACTTGACTGTAGATGTGAGGGTCAATTTCTGAGCTCTCGATTTGGTTCCATTAGTCAATCTGTCTGTCCTTGCACCAGTGCCATGCAGTTTTTACCACTGTAGCTAAGTAATATGCTTTAAATTCAGGAAGTGAGAGTCCCCCAACTTCGTTCTTTTTTAAGGCATTTATAGCTATTCGGGGCCCTTTATCCTTCCAAATAAATTTGATTATTGACTTTTTGATTTCTGCAAAAAAGGCTGCTGGGATTTTTAGTGGGATTGCGTTCAATTTATAAATCAGTTTGAGTGTAATTGACATCTTAACGATATTTAGTCTTCCAATCCATGAACGCGAGTGTCCTTCCATTTATTTAAATCTTCTTTGGCTTCTTTTAGCAATGTTTTGTAGTTTTCTGAATACAAGTCCTTTATGTCCTTGGTTAAGTTTATTCCTAAATGTTTGATTGTTTTAGTCACTATTATAAATGGAATTTATTTTCTGATTTCTTCCTCAGATTGCACATCAGTAGTGTATAGAAACGCTATTGATTTTTGCATATTCATCTTGTATCCTGCCACTTTGCTGAACTCATCTATTAATTCCAGTATCTTGGTTGCGTATTTTAAAGGATTTTCTAGATATAGAATCATGTCATCAGCAAATAGTGAAAGTTTTATTTCTTCCTTTCCTATTTGTGTGCCTTTTATTTCTTTCTCTAGCATAATTGCTTTAGCTAGAACATCTAGCACAATGTTGAATAATAATGGTGACAGTGGGCATCCTTGTCTTGTTCCTTATCTCAGTGGGAAGGCTTTCAGTCTTTCACCATTGAGTACAATGCTAGCTGTAGGTTTTTCATATGTGCACTTTAACATATTGAGAAAGCATCCTTCTATTCCTATCTTTTGGAATTTTTATTAAGAAAGGATGCTGTATTTTGTCAAATGCCTTTTTTGCATCAATCTGGAGGACCAAGTGATTTTTCTTCTTTAATTTACCAATGTAGTTTATTACACTAATTGAGTTTCTTGTGTTCAACCACCTTTGCATACCTGGAATAAAACCCACTTGATAGTGGTGTCTAATTCTTTTAATGTGCTTTTGGATCTTGTTTGCAAGTATTTTTTGAGGATTTTTGCGTCTATATTCATTAGAGTTATTGGTCTGTAATTTTCTTTTTCTGTAGTATCTTTATCTGGTTTTGCTATTAGGGTGATGTTTGCTTCATAGAATAAGTTTGGTAGCATTCTTTACTGTCCAATTTTTTGGAAGACCTTGAGCAAGGTCAGTATTAGTTCATCTTTGAATGATTGGTAGAATTCACCTGTGAAGCCATCTGGTCCCAGACTTTTCAACTTTGGGAGGTTTTGTTTTAATTTTTAATATACTTTTTTTTTTTTTTTTT
>JAQZBX010068123.1:0-15778 GCA_029593785.1 Cabassous unicinctus
CACTCCACAGGATCTAGCCTTGCTCCACAACACACAGCCTTGCCCCACAGCACAGAGATTGTCCCATACCCCCCCAAACATCATCCACAATGCACAGAGTCATCTGGAAAAACAGGCTTGCCCGATGGTGCCCATACCAGGCACACAACACTGACATCTTGGCTCCACAAATTGAAGATGTAACCCAAAACATGTGGAATCAATCCATTCATTTAACTCTACCAAGACTTATTCTGCAACATACAGAAAACCCTACAATACACAGACATGATCCTCAACACACCTTACCACATACTCCACAATCGAGACTCCCTCTACAAAGTATAGGATAGATTACCACACACCACCCTGTGCCACTGGGCACAGACTAGCCTCACAATACCTGGACATACCTTACAATGTCACATCCCCCTGCAACCCACAGCCTACTCAGGGGAAAAGAATTACATCACAATGCAAAGGCTCCAAACACCTTCAGTTGTCCCCACAAAGTACAGGTGCCCCCCAATAAATACACAGCACCTATAACCCTCAAACACAACCTAAAACTACAGGCTCACCCCACGATGCTGAATAATGCACAGACCTCCCCTACAATGCAGATATCTGACTGCATTGTCTAGACACACATCAATTCATACTGAGTCGATGTTCTGCACACGGATTACTCACAACCCACAAACATGTCCCAAAACATCCAGACGTGCCTCTCAAGGAGCAAACAGAACCACAACTCACAAGCTGCCCCTCACGCACAGAATCATAATGTGATGCCAAGGTGTGCTCCACAAAACCAGGACTGCCACGCAATAAACACACACTACACAGCACAATCATGTCCCACAACTCCAAGGACAAACCCCCCAAAAGCACAGATAAAGCCCACCGTGACTAGATATCCTGATAACACAATGCATGCTACCCAACACACCAACTCTCCCACCAAACACAGATTGGAGTCACAGTGCACAAACTCACTCTACAAAGCTGTTCAACACAGTTGCCCCCCACTGAAAACCCTAGAACCACAACCCCCAGGCTTACTGCCAAGCATTCTCCCTCCATTTTCCCACCACACAAGATGCCCTATGTTGCATAGCCAAGCCCCTCAATTCACAGACTTGCCCCACAACCCCTGGATGGACCATATTACGCACAGACATGCTCCACGATGACAGGCAGGCCTCAGAACCCCTCAGGTAAAGCACGAACCTGCGTCACGACACACTTAATCCTCCACAATGCAGGGACTTAACCCATGAAGCACTGCTTGGCCCCACCAAGTCTGATCCCATACCTCCACACTTAAATGTGGGCCAAAACCCAAAGCCCTATTCCAGAATGCACAGGTATGCCCCCAGCCTGCAGAATTGCCCTACCATGCCCAGATTCACTCCACAACAACCAGATATACCATATAATTAATACACAGACTTCCCTCACAAATTGCAGGCTCACTGCCCAGTACAGAAACTTACCAAAAGTCCAATGCACAGACACAAATGAACTACCATGGACTTTGCACAAAAAGTATAGGCTCACATCACAAGGCACTGATGTGCCGTGCAATCAGAGTATTAAAATCACTGTGGGTAGGCACATCTCAGATCACAAGACTCCTCCTACAACACAGAGATGTGCTCCACCACGCATCTCTGCCCCCATGTCACAAACATGCAGCATCCTTCGCAACTTCTAGAACTGCTCTACAATGCCAAGGCTGCCCACAACACAGAGACACACCTGCAAACACACAAACTCACCCCAGAGCACAAAGACCCCTCACACATCATATAAGACCGACTCACAACATATGCCACACGATACTTAGAGTTGCCACAAAACACACACACAGACACACACACTTGTCCCTCAGCACAAAGGCTGACCCTAAGACACTTCTGGTCAATCCACAACAACTGGCCTCCCCTCCCAACAAGGCAGAGAATCACACTACAAGGCAGACTCCATCCTACAATGCATAGAAGGACCTCACAGTTCAGGCTGTTACCCCATAGTGCAAAGATTTGCCCCAAAGTGCACACACATGCCATACAACACATAGGAACACTCCACAATGTACAGACCTGCCCCCAGATACAGACTCCTCTCACAGTACACAGAAATATATCCCCACACATCACCTCACAATTCAAAACATAGTTTAGCCCAACACACTCTTTTGCCCCACAACATACTAACTCTACAAATCCCAGTCTTGTGCCAAAGCACCAGCCTTGACCCGCAGAGCACCAAACTCACAGTACAACACACAGACTCTAAAAATAGTGAACTTTATCCCACCACACATTTACCACTCAATTCCCAAATTTCACCACTCACATTCAGCCCCAAACACCTAGACTCACCCCACAAAAATACAGCATAACACATAGATATGCCCTCACATTTATCTCACAATATCTCAACACACCTTTCAAAGTACAGATAACCTTTGCAACTTAGACATGCCCCACACAATGCACAGACTTCCATAACACCATACGAACTCTCTCTACCTTGGCCAGACTCGCCCCACAACAACCCAAATTGCATCAAAGCACACAGTTATTTCAAAATGGATATCTTCCCCCACGACTCCTGTATACACCCCATCAATGTACAAATATGCCTCAAAATATATAGATTCCCTAGCAACACACAGAATTGCATAGCAACTTATGAACATTTCCCAAAACATATACCCGCACTATGAACAAACTCTACCCCCATAACATTCTGCTGTATCCTTAAACACACAGGCCCACCTTCTTCCTCCTGAAAACGGCCTTGCCCCGACGGTGCATAGAATTTACCATAACTTCCAAACTCATCCTACAATGCACACACTTTCACACCTACACACAGTGCTACCACACAATACAGAGACTCACCCCACCACACGAAGAATTGCACCATAATATGCCACAACAACTAGATATGCCTTCGAACATGTACGTGCACCACAATGCCAAGAAACATTCCACAACACATCAATGAGTTCCACAATGTCCAGACTCCCCCATAACTCACGTACTCTCCCTCCAATACCTAGACCAACTTACCATGCACCACAACATCAGAATACCAACGTAGCTCATGGAATCACATCACAGTGCCTGAATTTACCTCACAATATGCACATTCTTCACACAATGCCAATATTTACCCCATAATGCACTCCTTATTGCCATAACACCCAGATCTACCTCCTAACTTAGTCTTGCCCCACAGCATTACAGAAATGCCCCACAATACCTAGACACAATCTACAATGAAGAGACTTGTTCCACAATGCCCAGACTCACCCCATAAAACCATGGCATGCCCTACAACCCACAGGCAGGTCCCACAATGCAAAAATCTCCCTATAATGCACAACCTCACTTCACACACACACACCACTATGTTAAGAAGAGATTAGAACATGAAGACTCACCCCAAATTCTCAGTCTCACCACACAACATGAACATATGTCCTACAATGAACAAACTTGGTTCACAATGCCTAAACAGAACTTATTGTGGACAGATGTACCTTATAACACAAAGATTTTTCTCCACAAACATAGAATTGCACTGTGATGCATAACTTCACCTCAAAATGCACACAATCACTCCAAAATACAAACACTTACCCCTGCAAAGCAAACACATGTCCTTCAACACCCAGAATTGCCCCAGGGCACACATACTTGCCCCACAGGAACATGACATGTCACATTGCACAGATATGGCTTTTCCCAGACTTACTTTACAGCTTCGCCACACCTAGCAAGGCACCCCTGACCACAAACTACACAGTCTATACTGCACATACCTTGGAAAACCTTCCAGTGAAAAGACACATCCTACAATGTACATAACACCTTGAAAATACACAAACATTCCCCATAGCTCCAAATTGCCACACTATGCTCAGACCTGCTGTTGAATGCAGACTCATTCCAAAACACCTAGAATTAAAATCACAACACACAGGGAGAGGATGTAGTTCAAGTGGTTGAGTGCCATGTATGAGGTCCTAGGTTCAATCCCTGGTACCTCTGGGAAAAAAAAGTCACAACACACAGACCCAACAAGATCAGATTCTTCCTACCGATGTGTCCCAAAACACTCAAACTCTCCTATGACACACAGAATCTTATCATAACCATACATCACTCCACAATATTAATACATGTCCCACAATACACAGACAATCCTCACCATATACATACTTGCCCTATAACAGAGGGACATACCCTGCCATTTGCCTTTAGGCCCTTCCACACCAACTCATTCTACAAAACAAATCATCACCCAGCACAGAGACCTACAATTCAAGACATGCTCAATAATGCACAAAAATGTCCCACAACATAGAGATTGCATCACAGTGCAGACCTGCCCTGCAGCACACAGAGTCGTCCTGCAGCACAAACACTAGCTCCCCCACACCCATACTTGCCCCTAATCACCCACTCTCTCTTTACAATACCAAGACACACCCCAAACCACATCCAGAATCAGTTATATCCTAGACTTGCCCTCCACCCCACCCCACAATGTACAGAATTAGACCACAGCCTCCAGAAATGCCATAGTATGTACAGATACGATCCCATACTTGAGGAACTCTCCCCCAAAGAAATCCCACAAGATTCCCTGCAAGGCTCAGACAAGCCCTACAATGCAAAGACTGGTCCTGCTACAAAAGGATTTACTATAGAATTTTGAGATTCAACCCATGACACGTGGTTTCACCCCATCACTCTAAAACATATCTCACCCCACAATACCTAAACACATCTACAATATGAGAACACGTCTCACAGTCCGTAGATTCCACCGAGTGCACACAAGCACATCAAAAAAATCTTCACCATAAAAGTTACAACACCCAGAATCACAATCACTCCCAATTAGTCACCCAGGACTCACAGGACCCACAATTCATAAAGTCAACCCCCAATGCACAGCTTCACCTCCCACCACATAGAAGTGCTCCCCATAACATAGAAAGCTACCTCATTGTACACACACATGTTCCACTGGACACAGACTGGCACCACAAGAGACTCACTCACAGGGCCTACAATTTACCAACAGTTCACACAACCCACAGACCTGCCTCACAACACCTAGTCCTGTCAGAAAGACCCACCCCGCGACAGGAAGACTCACCCCAAAAAGCAGAGAATCAACCTATGATATCAGAGACTCACCCTATAACCAAAAGATTTTGTTCCACCACACTCAGACTCACCGCACCTCACCAGGCTCACTCCACCATACCAAGCTTCACACCACAGCTCAGAGTCTAGCCATACACCAGAGACCTATCCTGCACCACACAGACTCACACTACAACGTCTAGCCTTGTACCACTATACAGAGGCATGCCTTTCAACCCCGAAGCTTGCCCCACAGTCCTTAGACTCATACCACAATGCAGAGAAGAGCGCCCCCACAGAGGGCCCTAATCCACAACACACATGCTCACCCCCAAACACCCAGACTTGCCCCAGATCTCCCAGGTACTCCTCGTAATATCCAGACTTCCTACACAATACTCAGAAAGCTTGACAACACCTAGATAAGCAGCAGAGTGTGTGCGCTCATTCCCAGCATTCTGGTTCACTTCAGGAGGCACAAACTCGCTCTATCACAGTTAAGCCCCAACAACACACCTTTTTGCTCCACAGGATATGAACCAAGGACTCACGGGCTCACACATATGCTTTGGCAAGGGACATCTCTTCTTTGGGTCTATTCCCCCATTGGTAAACGTGGACAAAATATTTCCTTTTAGGTCATTCCATGGATTAAACAAGATAATTTCAGGAAAGAATCAAGGTTCAGAACCTAGTCTTAGGAGGCAGACATGCTTGGTTCCAATCCCCGCACCACACTTCCTGCTGCCGGGACCTGAGCGCATTGGGTAATTGAATGGCCTGTGGTACAGGAGAAGGTATATGGGTTTGGGATCAGTCATACCTGGTTTGAAATTCTGCCCCTGCCACGTATTGACCATGAGACTTCAGACAGGACACTCTGCTTCACCAATCCTCACAGCCCTCTGTCCTGGGCAAGCCCAGGGAAGCAGAAGGTAGGACCGGGGCCCTGCCTAGTGCCCAAGGTGAGAAGGACATGAGTACAGGCCAGGGCTCAGGCAGAAATACCCCTGATAGCAGAGGGATTTGAAGGTCTGAGTGCCCACCTGCTTTTTGCTGTCAAATTATAAAATCCCCATGTTATTAGCCCGTGGTTAACCATCTTCAGGAATCAGCAGTTTTCAATCGAGGCTGTGTCTTTTAATGTTTATTTTCTTGGCTTCTTCAAGAGAAAGAAGAAAATCTTGAACCCCTTCTGCTGACTGTATCCTAGAAAAGCAGGTGACAATGACCAGAAGTGTCTTTCTGGAAGACAGTGCTCATACACACACGCATTCATCATAGATGTGTACAGGCACACACAGGTAGTGGCACAAGTGTTCACACCAACACATAATATACATAGACCTACAGGTGTAAACAGTCCTAACTCCACATACCATACATTCAAACAATCACAACCAAAGACATGTTTGCACCAATATAAATAAAAATCTGAGAGTCCCAACACAGGCCATCCCCTGTACACACACAGACAGATGCACAGACAGATGCCCACACAAGTGCTCAAAAATCTATATGTTGGCACACAGCAACATCTAGTCACAAATATACACACCAGAGACTCTCACAGGCACAGAGAAGCATGAAGAGACATTTATAGGCAGACATAGGCATGCAGGGGATGGATTACGGATTCATACCACAGTGATGCAAAAACAGATGCACCTGCAGAATGGCACATAGACTCCATGGGAATAATATTTGTGCAACCCAAACCACATAGATAATCTTAGAGGCATATGCGGGCTCACAAGGCACAGACACCCTCTTAGGATCACATAGACCTTTCTGCATACATGTAGGCAAGCACACACGATCCCACACACACATGTGATTGGGCACACCCCACTCTAGGCACACATAGAGTTATCCATATGCACGTGCATGTGCCTCTGTGGAGACACGGGCACAGAAGCATAAAGATTCACATTCACACAAACACCAAAACATAGAAATTCATTCATAGGTCGATACGCAGATGGGGACTGATAAGGTTTTAAAAACGCACATTCTGGCATTCACATGCTCACAGGGTCACATTTATATGCACACCAGGGCATAGCTACTCCTATTAAAACACACATGCACGAACATGCTCACACCCATCCATGCAGTGGAATGGCTCATGCTCAGCATGCAAACACGCAAATGTGCACATGCATGGCATTGCTCATGGGGATGCTTATGGGAATGCCCATGTACATGGGTGTACATATGGAAACACATGCACACATGGAGACATATACAGGCACACATAAGGAAACCTACCCATGTCTCCAAAGATGCATGTAAGTGTATGCACAGGCAAAACAGAAATGGACCCATGAAGGGATCTCTATCTACATACATACACAGACATGGTGTAGACATTTATGAAGATATGTGTATACACAGAGAGATGTATACTAGGCAGATGCACATTCACAGTAGCATACACCTGCATATCTAGACACAGGCCCAGAGATCCACCCAAAAGTGTATGCAGGCAAATACATCTTCACTCACACACAGAGTCACTCGGATGCGCAAGAGAAACATGCCAAGTTACACATCAACACAGAAGCCCAGGCAAGTTCTCAGCGACACAGATATGTGCACAGACAGAGAGGTACATGGACCCACGCCCATATAGGCTCCCACGGAGATGGACACAGAAGCTTGCGCAGATGCGTGCAAAAGCATGTATACAGATTTATAAACATAGTCGCATGTACCATGTGGATGGGCATATAGATGTGGTAACCCACAGACATATGCATGTACAAACACAGAGGCACACAGATATACCCAGAAGCATGCATGTCTCTCAGTATGTGCACAGAAATATAGAAATGTGTGCACATATGCTGGCAGAGTCCAGC
The DNA here is from genome assembly GCA_029593785.1 of Cabassous unicinctus. Taxonomy (NCBI): domain Eukaryota; kingdom Metazoa; phylum Chordata; class Mammalia; order Cingulata; family Chlamyphoridae; genus Cabassous; species Cabassous unicinctus. The sequence goes on from JAQZBX010068123.1 coordinate 8,021, forward strand.
ACACCTTCACAGATGCACACTTGCACAGACACTTGTGTGTATAGTCATGTGCATACGTGCCAACCTAGATGGGCATACATACCACTGAGGCATGCATGCAGATACCCAGGGACAGAGATATTCACAGGCACACAAGCATCCTCATGCATCTGGAACCTTCCCCTGCACACGGCAACATAACATCCACACACGGATACACAGATGCACTCACCCAAAGGCATTCATTCACATGCCAACAGATTTATGCAGACATACAAGCACACACATGTGCCCCTGTTGATGTGCATATGGTTGCACAGATATCCGCGTGCAAACAAAGCTGGGTGAGCACATGGATGAACACCAAGACATGCACATGTGGATGTGGAAACATTTACACACAGATAAAGAGGATTAGAGGCAAGAACATCCAGGTACAGGCACATAGACTCACCCAGACAAATACCCACATCTACCATGTACACACAGATACATACAGACATGCAGAGGCTCACATGAATGAATAATTGCAAGCAGTGAACATGAAGACTAAATATGTCCACACAGACTGAGGCTCTGCCTTATACACATGGAGTTATTCCGAAATATGTGTGTGGGAATATAGGAAGAGCCCCACTGACTTACACATGTACATGCAGACATGGAAACTGCCCTCAAAGAAGGCCCACTCAAATGGTGACACACTCAAAAACCCCCTTACATGCTCATAGATATAAGATAAGATATTTATATTAGATATAGAATTCATGTAGCTATTCATACTAAAACACACGTGCATAAACCTGCAGATCTCTATAAATGCACTTGAATATGCAGACACATAGATGCACCTGCAGATGGACACTTAGATGCCAGGTATATATGTGCAGAAATACACAAACAGATGTCCTAAACATACACATGTAAGAGACATACATGTATCAACAGACAACACAAACATAAACACACAAAAATGTACACCTGGAGAGCAGGTGTAGCTCAGTGTTGAGTGCTTGCTTTCCATGTACAAGGTCCCAGGTTCAATTCCCGGTACGTAAAAAAAAAAGTACACCTGCATGTACAGTGAAGCCCACAGTCACACAAATGCACACACGCACAGACATGCACCCTCACATGTCAACAGACACACATTGGCACACACACAAAGATCTACAAATGTACTCTTATGCTCACAATGGCATATACATGAATACAGATGTACACAAGTCTTAAATGTACATCAAATATGCAAAGGCACACACAGGTACTCACGTGCCAACATAGACATTTGGATGCATTCGTGGATTCTCCCACAAACAGAAGCACAGACTTAGAGGTGCACAGACATACAAAAATGCAGATTTATACATATGCAGATGCAGACACCACCCACATAGTAAAGGGCACACAAATAATCACTCTTTCAGTGGAGGCTGTAACTTTTAATGTGGTTTTTGCTTAGCCTTTTTGAGAGGGAATGACCATTTTTGAACTCCTCTGCTGATTGCACTGCAGAAAAGCAGGTGTGGAAATTGCCAGAAAGAGCTCTAAAATATGAATCTTGAGTGCCCATGTAAGCATGCATGCACAAACACACTCACATGCACAGAATCACAGACAGAATCACACAGAAGCACAGAAATATAAACGTGCATAGCCAAATGCAGAAAGCTACATAGACAGGCAGACACACCCACACACCCCCCCCCCCCATTCAAACATCTCACAGTGTAGTCTTTGGCCATTGACATTAAAATCAAACCGAACCGAACCAAACCTGGGTTTGCATCCCAACTCCAGCAATTAGTGATTTGGGACCAGTGATTTGACTGCTTTGTCACCTGTAAAATGGGAATAACATTAGTACCTACCTGTTAGGGCTGGTGTGAAGATTCAGTGAAATGAAGGGCGTAGCTTAGTGCATGTATATCATAGATGTTGAGTGCATATGTATCATAGATACTGCTGTGGTTTTTGCTTTGGAGGGGGATGTCAGCTTGTTTGATTTTTTTGCTAGAGCCGAAGTGCTTAGCTAGATAGGGTTCAGTTTTCATGGTCAAACTGCATTGTAGAGATACATGAGATAACATTATTTATAATTCTGTTCACGGACTAGGTCATTGCTGAAATTCTCCGAGACAATAAGGGCAAATGGGAAGACCTGAAGCAAATAATACATGCACTTGTTTTTGTTGTGTCTAACATTCTTTTCCTTTTTGTAGGAGAAGATGGAAGATTGAGAGAAAGAAAGAGAGTGAGTGCGTGCAAGGGCATGCTCAGAGTGGACGCAGTGGAAGAGGGGAAAGAGGGCTTCATGCCCAGTGCACATTCGTCATCTAAGTGACCATACTGAGTAAGTACAGTCATTGTGGATTGCTCAGAAGCGTCCCCAAAACCTCACCCATTGCAAGGTTGTATAAACATGGTGGCAAATAAGCTAGAATACATAAGTTATAGTGTTTTCCGTTATAACCTGAAAATTTTTAAAGTAATAAAAATGTTAAAACTGTTGCTTTTTAAATTTCCTTTTCCATCCTAAGTTTCCCTCTGGGCTTCAGTGAGTCTGTGTTCTATAGCCGTGGTCTTCAAACTTTCTAATTATGTGCCACCTAAAATAGTCTTCAAGAACTCTACCCAATCGCACATCTTGAATTTAGCATCTGAAATTTTTTATCATAAGTTTAAATATTTGCAATTATAAGTTCCGGCATATGGCCAATGCTTAGACTTTTAAAATAAAATAATTACCTCACATTTTTCATGCATTTAATGAAATAAAATGCCATAACAATTTAATACTCCTCATTGTGGATTTAAAAACAAACAAACAAAAACCATGAACAAGGTCTTCTCTAAGAGTCAGAAATTTGACATGGTTCTTCTGTCTCCTTGAACTCACCCTTCCATTCCACTTCTCCTACGTAATTTATCCCAGTACAATACATTTTTATATTTATATACCTTTTATTATTTATATACCACAAAAATATGTATGGATTGAAAGAAATTTTCCTGACTATAAGCTTCCAAGTATTAAAATGTTTATCATTAAAATATTAATAGTATACAGTTAATCAGAATAACATAAAATATTAAATATTTTGAGAAGTAATTATTAAAACTGAAAATGATGATTTGGTTAGAAATACATCCCTTAAGTGAATAATGCTGTTTATTTTCCCCCAAATTTGTTTATGAAACTGAGGATGACTGTTACTTCTAGGATGAAATAGAGTGCAGTATACTTTTCATTTTTATAGATATAAGAACTGAGAAAACTTTGTTCCCATAAATAAGTAGAGGGGAATGGAAGGGTTTTACAACTCATGGGTCAAAAATCTCACAATGACTTGTCATAAAAAATAATTTTTAATAATCTATTAACTGACAATTCCTTGAAAACAAAGAAACCCCGTGATATATGCAAGGATTTGTCACTGAGTCATTTAGTTTCTCAGTTTCTGGGAAGTTCACTAAAATGGCTTTACTGAATTTATCAAATGATTTTTAATTATATCTGGTACACTTTCATTTTAATATATTATTTTTAATCCAATATACCTAGAAAAGATTGGGAAACTCAAAATCAAAATACTTTGGCTAACATGTCCTTGCCAATACAATCATTTTGATTAAAATGCCTTTAACTTATTTCAACCTTTAAATATAAAGCCTTGAGGCTGCAAATTTAGATCATCCAATTTTATAGAAAATATAATTTAATTGGCAAAGGCAATGTTCATATCAACATAATCAGCCAAATCAAATTTATTTTCAATTAAAATGTCTGACTTCTTTATCAATGAAACTAAATGTATTAATATGCATTTTGTGGAATATTATTAAAATCTCTGAGAAGTCAATTCGATTAAAATGATAATGCTATTTTTATTCACTTCATAATCAATGGAGATAGTATATAATAAAAATACATAATTTTCAAATTAAACAATGCCACATGTAGCTAACTTTATAAATCATGTCTAAAAAAATGTATCGTTTCCTTGGGTAAATATGTGTGCCTGTTTTACAGAACTCTAGTATTGGGTTTCTGGAAATATTAACTAAGAATCATGTACAAAACCCAGAAGTCCATAAATTTTATTAGACTGCAGGATCAAACTTTTGAAATATATTTTTTGAAAGAGAAAAGTATATATTACTTTAAAAATACAATTTTTTTCTGGCACCTGGCATATCATTTTATTTTTGTTAATAGAGATGGAAAATATAAAATTATTTATAAAGTGAAATTAGGATTGATTTAAATTGGGGAAGATTATTTCCGGATACAATTTGAGAAAACAGATTTTACCTAGTTTAATTGAATGATGTGCCTTATCTAAAAGAAATCACATACAATTTCCATGCCTACATTTTGCCTTTATAACCTTTTTGTAGTACAGGAAAACATCCCAGTTATATTTTTAAAAATCAACATCAAAAATATATATTGTTAGGGGAGCAGATGTGGCTCAAGCGGTTGAGCACCTGCTTCCCACATGGGAGGTCCTGGGTTTGGTTCCCAGTGCCTCCTATAAACAAAAAAACAAACAACAAGCAAACAAAGGAAAAGACCAACTCAAGGGAGCCGATGTGGCTCAGTGGTTGAGCACCGGCTTCCCACATACATCGTCTTGGGTTCAATTCCTGGCCCTGGTACCTAAAACACACACACACACACGCACACATGCACACACACACATATATACTGTTATTAGTTAAGAGATATTTTTCCCCAGTTAATGTCACATTCTAATGCTTAATATTGTAAAGAGACAGAAAATACTGATTACTTTAAGCCTGTGAAAAAAAGTTATTCTTAGGAAAATCAATTTTAGGAGAGAATATCCAGGGAATTTGAGAATCTGAAATCCCTGCAGACTATTCTTACTCATGTACCTCTTGAAGAGAATTTGCACACCAGTAGCCTAGTTTGAAGACCACTCTTCTAGACGTCTCCAGCAGGCTTGCTCCAGGACAATATATTGTGGCCATTGTTGAGTTAACCAATTGATTGTAGTTCACATTCCCAAGGGTGCAGTGGAAGTAGCTGCCACTTTTGAATTTCTGCCCATCGCTTCCACGACTGACCATTGTTGAGCAAAATGTTCTGGAAGGGATTACTTTGTTTTGCTCCTAAGTATGTATATTGACTAGAGCTGCACTGTCCAATTCTGGAGCCACAAGCCACATGCCACATGTAGCTCATGAGCATTTGAAATGTGGTGAGTGCAAACTGAGATATGCTATAAGGGTAAATACGCACTGGCATTTGAAGATAGAATAAAAATAAAATATTTGGTTAATGTTTTTATATTGATTATATGTTAGAATGATAATGTTTTGGATAAATTGAATTAAATAACACTATTAAAATTATTTTCACCAGTTCCTTTGCTTTTTTAAATGTTGCATCCAGATAATTTAAAATTACACGTTTGGCTCACATTATATGCATTGTATGACAGTGCAGTTCTAGAACTTTATATTGGAAATCTCTAACTTCCTTTAAAACCATTGCCCACAGAAAGAACTGATTTGTCTGCTAATCTGGTCCAGTATATTGGTATTCTGATGTAACCAGCACTTTTCAATAGTGTTTGGGTTTCCATGTTAACATTATTTCTAGTTGTAAGCAGGAAAAAGTAAAAAAAAAAAAATCCATAAAGTATGCTTGAAAATTAGTCTTTTATTGGTGCCTAGAAATTTTCCCAGTATGAACTTAGGATAACTTCTCAATGGGTGTGTATGAAGTTTTTCAAACTCTTCAAAAATGCCAGTGGTGGGTGTTACATTCTGTTGAAGGCATGAAATATTTCATCAAATCGAAGACACAATAATTTTTTAAAACTTTTTGTATTGAAATAACTTCGAACTTACAAGAAAATTGCAAAAATAATACAAAAACAATACATAGAACTCCAATATACCCCCTACCCAGATACCCAGATTTACTAACTTTTAGCATTTTGTGACTCTTCCCTTCCTTCCTTCCTTCCTTCCTTCCTTTATCTTTCTTTCTCTTCCTTCCCTCCTTCACTCCTTCCCTCCTTCCTTCCTTCCTTCCTTCCTTCCTTCCTTCCTTCCTTCCTTCCTTCCTCTCTCTCCCTCCCCCTCCCTTTCCTCCTTCCTTTTCTTGCTCTTTCTCTCTCTTTTTCCATCTATCTGAAAAAACACAGATTTTAAATATATACCACTAAGAAAAAAATACTGCCAGAGAAACTCTAACATAATGTTTTCATATCCTTAGGATTTTAATTTTATAACTTACTGAATTAACTCTTTTAGAAGTATTTAGACATATCTTTTTAGTGTATACTACGATACTTCAATGGCCATGACCAAGTTGGAGCATGCACAATGACAACTCAACTACCTCCTAGCCAACAGTGAGTGTGAAACACCATTGATCATAAGGTGCATTCTGATTGTGGAGATGTTAAAAAGTGAAAAAAATACATGCATCTTAGAATCAATTAAATACGGTAAGTCATCTGTCAAGCAAAAGAATCATGGAGGGCAGAAAGACAAATTCCAAGATATCAGCCTAGCAAAAATGCCTTCCCAGTGTAATATCACATTTACAAAACAACAAAATGTGGCTCTCCTTTAAAATTCTATCCTGGAGCACTTGAATGACAAAACTACATCCCATCTTAATCGTTGTTGGATGGTTTTCTGGCATTTGTTTATCTGTTCGTTTCCTGGTTTGGAGGTGGGAGGGTTAGGGAAGAAGGTTAATGGGTGTGGCTGTGGCTGGAAATAGACTGGCTCCCTCCAGACTGAAAATGTCTAGTATTTATGTTGTGAGAACCACTTAGCACACTCTTGTGTAAGACTGTGCCTTCAATGGCACTGTTTGTTCTCTGGAAGTGGACCAACAGAGGGAGCATTTTTCCTTGTCATGGCTGAGTTTAGTCTGAATATAGTAAGTGTATCCTCTCGTGACTGAAAGACCGAAGAAGGGAGGGAATGCAGATTGAGCTGCTTTCTTAGTTCTTACTTTATCTAGTGGGCAAAGGGTTCAGCAAGGTGAAGCAAAACTCCCCAGGAGGTACATATGCCTTTTGATCTCCTGAATCCATGGCATAAAAACCTGATTTGTCATTCAGGAATTGTGGTCCAGCTCTGATTTGAACACTACTGTTCTGATGGTATAATAGATTTACAAGAGGTAACAAGAACAAAAGTTTTCATGGAATGAGAAGAATAAGAGAATCAATAACACATTTCCTTCCTTGTCCTTACAGTTAAACATTATACCAAGACTTAGGTATCTCTTGAGTGTTCATAGGCAGGACTGGCTTCTTAGGCTTGCGACTTGTGCAGTGACTTAGAAGGGCCCTGCGCCTGGTTTAGTGCTCTGTTCTCGCCATCTTGAAATCCTTAAAAGCTTTTGAAAAGGGGGCCCCACATTTTCATTTTGCGCTGGACCCCATAAATGATGCAGTTGGTCCTGTTCCTAAGGAACTACTTACCAGTGAAGAATGAAGTGATGTTGTAAAATTAAATTAGAAGCATTGGCTTTTCTAATTTCACTGAATTCTTGCTGTGGGCATTCGTGCATGCAGTATTCATAAGCTGTTATTATTGTCATTGTTGTTGTTAGGAATAATAGTAGTAGAAGTAGTATTGACTCCCCCATTTACTCATGATATGACCTTGAGCATCTTGCTGTGTCTCTATTTTCTCAGGTGTGAAATGGTAGTCACATGACACCTGCCCTCCTTAACCCCATATAAGGTTAATCGTGAACTCGAATTAGAAATCCCTTGG
>JAQZBX010068124.1:0-15811 GCA_029593785.1 Cabassous unicinctus
AAAAAAAAAAAAAAAAAAAAAAAAACAAACTCCAGTGAAGTATTTGAATCTCAAAATGCTCTTCAAATCATAATAGCTAATCATTCATCCACCCACTCTCTTCCTTTAGTCAAGACAGCGAGTCAACACAAGTGCATAAGCGAGCTAAAAGGGGTAGACTCTCTGCTTACCCCTGAGGAAGAATGGATTTTGGAATGCCACAGGGGTTTTCTTTTCCTTCCTTTTCTTTCTTTGTTCCCCCTATGGGAACTCCTTTTTAAAGTTACAGATCCAGGTTGGGTACATTCAAACGGAGCAGATGAATGCAGGCTGACCGGTTGAGGAAGGAGGTAATATAATTTTTCTAGTATAGGCCACTGAAAATAAATCAGGGACAGAGACACTTTGTAGCTCCAGGAAAAGCACCACGTTGGAGTCCAGGCTCCAAGCCCAGGGTCTTTGTTTTTGTGTCCTTTATAAAGTGGCCCATGGGGACAGACGGCTCTGCGGTGGGAGTTCCCACTTGCCAGAGTTGGCCTCAAGGCAGATGAGTCCGGTAGAAAGGAAAACCCTGAACTTCTAAAAGCATCATCCCGCGAGAAAGGGAGTTTCAGGGTTGGATTGGGGAAGTGTAAAACAAGGAGAGGGGGAGCCAAGGGGGGGTGAGCAGAGAGGCCTTAGAAGAAAGGGGAGCCCCAACTGGAAGCGAGAAAAGGGAGAGCGGGGAGGCAGGGTGGGAGGAGATGCGCGCAGGCGGGACGCAGCCCTGGCGCAGAGCTGAGGGGCGGCGGGGATTGTCCCGCCTGTCTCGGGAGGTGTCGGGGTAGCGGCGGGGAGCGCGTCCGTGACATCACGCCCAGGCCCCTTTCCCTTCGCCGGGTGGGTGGGGCCTCGGCGCGCTGAGCGGGCGCGGGGTCAAGGAGGGGGAAGAGGAGGAGCAGGCATGAATGTGTCCGTGTGAGGACCCGGGAGGGGCGGAGGGGGCGGAGGGGGCGGAGGGGGCGGAGGCCGGTGAGGGAGGGCGCGCGTGGCTCCGGGCGCCGCTGGGCTTCCCCCGCAGCCCCCGACCCGGGCCCGGGACGCGCGGCTCAGCGGGGTGGCGCGCGCCTCCCTCTCGCCGCCGCCGTCGGCATCGACCGCGCAGCAGCTGGGACCCGGTCTGGGCGCGGGGACCCGGCGGGCGGGGGAAGCGCGGGTCCCCGGCGCGGCCCGGAAGGAGCGAGAAAGCAAAAGTAAGGCGAGTAGCACTCCAAGTTTTCCAACTTCGCCCCCTGCGGCGGCAGGCGTCCTGCTGCTTGGCGCGTCCCTCTCGAACTGGAGAGTGGCAGAAAGAAAAGGGACGGGAGGGGGCGGGGGCGGGGGTGGAGGAAGGGCAGGAGCGAGAACGAGAGGGGAGAGTCCGGCAACATCTGTTAAAACTTGGGGGAGGAGGAGCGCGGGGAGGAGGAGGAAGAGGAAGAGAAGGAGGGAAGGAGGGAGCTCGAGGGAGGGAAGCGCAGAGCGAAGGACAACTTTTCCACCCTGTGAGTAGCGCAGGCAGTGCGGGGTCCCGGGAAGGGGTGGGATGGGGGCTCTCCACGCAGCGAAGGGCTCCAGGCCGGGATGGGACCTTCTTGCAGAAAGTCAATTGGATGCAAAAAAGGGGACCATGGTTGGGGCTTTCTTTCTTTCTCTTTACTCCCCCTCCCGCGGTTGAACCAAATCAGAACTGTCACTCAGGGCCTGTGAGTCAGAAGGGATCGGATTACACGATCCCTGAAACTGATGCCGGATCTGCACGAGCGGGAGGGAGCGAGCAGGGGAAGCACCACCGGCGCGCTTGCACACTCGCCCTCGCGCACACTCGCCGCTCCAACTCGCTTCTTGTCTCTTCCCCGCCCGCCCCCCCCGCAGCCGCCGGCGCCGCACCATGCTCGCGGCGGGCACACCCCGCGCGGAGCCCCGCTGCTCGCGGTAGCAGGAGCCGCCGCGGCCGCTGGGAGCCCGGAGCCACCCGCGCGCGCCCGGACGCGGGTCTATGGGAAGTTCGGGGACTTGACAGCCGCCGCCGCCGCAGGTATGTCCCGCCCAAAGTTCTTTGTTTAGCGTGCTGGGCAGCCGGCTCCTGCGGCCGCGCCGGGGCTCCAGATCGCGAGGGAGTCCCCAACGGGGGGAAAGCGGGTTGAAATGAAAATGGCTGTCAAAAGGCCCCCAGATTTGGAGCGAAACCCTTAAGGCGTCGGAACGTCCTTTTCATTTGCTCGCTCATTCTTGAAGGTCTCTTTCCAAGTGGCTTAGCCCTCGGCCGTCCGGAGACGGATGGGAGAATTTCATATCTCTCAGGGGGGACGAAGTTTGCTGAAGGTGCGACGGCGCGGCTCGCTTCCACTCCCCACTCTCCACCCAAAGGGTTAAAAATCAAATGAGACCCCAAAGCTCCCGGCTTCTTTGCACTCTTGCACAGTCTCCCTCGGGTGCCGGGCGCGCACCGCCCTCCCGGTGGGCGGAAAGAGTCTGGCGGCGAGGTGAGTGCGAGCAGGACCGGCAGCTGCCGAAGCTTCTCCATTCGGCTTAAACTTCGGAGAGTGGGGGTGCGGTGTGTGAGCCTATGGAGGGAGGCGCGCCTGGGTCGGAATAGAGGAAAAGTGAAAGTTGTACCATCCATCTGTGTATGATTTGGGATTTCTCTTTTCTTTCTTTTCCTTTTCCAGGGGCAGCGCACACACACACACACAAAAAGAGGAAGAAAAGAATAGCGTTAGAAGCTGCAGGGAGGAGTGGGAAACCCTTGCCCCTGCAATACTCATTTAAGAGGCCACTTTTACGGAGAGCAGAGTTGGGAATGAATCACTCTGCAGGGGACAGTTACTTTCTAGAGTTGCAGCGGGAAAATGGGCGGGAGGCAGTGGACAGGGAGTAAATATTTGCCCCAAACGTGGAGAAGTGGTGAAGCGACTTTTAAGCAGAATGACAGATGCTGAAGCTCCACTCCACACCTCGGCCCTTTATCCTTTCCCGAACTTTGTGCTGATGTTTCCGATTGCACCTTCTTCCATAAGATACCTTCACCCGAGAGAGGCTGAACCTCAGACTTCACGTGGTGACCCCATGTGGAAAGAAAGGATTAAGGGGAGTATCCTCCTCTCCTCTCTGTCCCGCAACTTCTCATTTCTCTAGTGTAGACTGCCGAATCGATTCTGGCCTTGGGTACAGTGTTCATGGCCCTCTGCCAGTTTATATGTACATATATTTATGTAAGACATTTTCTCCCAGCTCTTTGCCAGCTGTTCCACATTTTCCAGCTGCCACTTCAGTTTGAAATGATGGACTGTCCGCATCTCCAAGTAAAAGAACCCTTTAGTCAGAGGTATGGAGGGCCGGCCACTGTGCAAATACATGGGCACTGCTATTAACCCCACTGGTATTATTAGTTCTGAAAACACCTCCTGCTCTCCTTTTCCTGTCCTCCCTCTTGTACCGGATTAGTCTTTCCAGAGCACACTATGAACTTTTCTGGAAATTCACAATAATTAGGCCTTTTCCCCAAATGTGGTTTTATAAAGAATTTGGATGAGGTAGTTTTTAAAATCCCTGAAATATATGCCTGGTGGTAATAAATGAACTTTTAAAGAAGAGTTCTAGCTTGAATGAGTTGGCCATGGCTGGTGGTGGGCCTCTGCCATAGGCTATCTAAAATGATCTATTTAAGGAAGGAGCTATTAATCGTCTCCATGTTAAACTTTTTGTGTTGTTTGATGTCTTAGCATATTATAAACTGAAATCTTCCAAGAATTGGCCTAAAGTATTACTTTTGAGTATTTATGTAATTGCTCTATAATTCGAATAGGTGCCTTATTGATTGATTTCTGTAATTATTTCATTTAGGTTTTAAATTAAAAATTAATAATAGTCTGACAGTTTCTTAATTATATGTGTCAAGATTATTTTGAAGGAGGAAAATGCTATGTTTTAAAATAGTGGAAAAACCTCAAAAATCTCTTCATTTTTCTAAAGCAGAGCCGTATTTCAGTCGGGATCTATTAAAGCAGTGGTGATTGGTTTTAACTCTGTAAACTGCATGAAATATCTAAAGAATATGTTTATGTTAGGAAATGCTGGTCTTCCCAGACTGGTACATAAATACTTTTGGTACCAAAATACTTTTGATTATGCTCAAACCGAAAACATAATCAGCATAATCAAACCGAAAACAAACATGAATCAACATTTAAATTAGCTGTGATAGCATACTTATAGAGAGAAGAGAGTGTATTTTATATTAAAAGCTATTTAATTAGAAACTCTTTGCCTAAGGGGAGATCCTTTCAGTGTATATAATTTTTAAAGTCAGCCCAGAGAAGCTTTGGTTTAAGATGTGTGAACGAGTCCAGTGTGAGAGGTGTCTAGTGAAATTACACACATGCACAAACATTTTAAAAGGCATAGATTGTATTATTTATTGGTAGTAGGCTAGTAGGTCCAACTCAGCTACCTACCAATTCTCTGTTCCTTTGACATGTTTGTGTTCCTTGATTGAATGCTGCTGAAATAAACACATTTTTATGGCATATCTAATTTGCAAAGGACACAGAAATGAGAAAATTCAGTATTAATGAAAAATGACTCAGTTGAGTTATTTCATTACTTATTTAATGCAAGAACTGTTAATTTATCAATTTGCTGCCCAAGTCTACAAGTTGAACTTCCCTTTGTTTCTTGGCCAGTTAAGTTTCCTTAATTACCTGCATGCTGCAAGGGTTCCAGACTTCCTCTGGGCTTAGTCATTTAGAGGTAAGATATCCTGCTTACTGATAACTCCCTACCTTCCACTTTTGGGGTGGGGGAGAGGAGGGTGGGTTCTGGAGCTTATGAAAGGAAACAATTTAATGATCATTGTTGCATACACTCAGTTATATGGAGACAGTAATGTACTAAGAAAACCCAGTCTTGAAGGAAAAGTGAATCAATGAGTCATGAAATCCTCGGAAAAACCTTAGTAATGGAATGTTAATGCTTTTAGACTATAGTAGATTATCTTAAAAGTCAGACTTTTCTTCTTTATGCAATTGTTGTAAATCCCCAGCTAAAGAATTCTTTGAAGGTGGTTTTAGTTTTGCTGGCATTTGTATTCTATAGTTGGCCTGATTTGTTTTGAAATATTCAAGAAATTTCCTGCCAACTTATATCATGAGACACAATTAAAATGCTGCAATGGCTATAGAGGAAGATATATATATATATATATATTTGTCTATATATATTCAATTCAATATAAATATATGTATTTGTTAAACAAAAGATTCTACTCTAATAGTGACTTCAGGTTGCCTTTTTAATAAAGGATAGTAGATGTTGCCCTACCACTTCCTGTTGTCATTTTTCTAGATGAGGATTGATTTGTTCTAGTTTCAAAGCAAATAAAGGAAGACAGAATAAACAATAACAGGGCAAGGGAACCTGCAAACTTTTTCAAGTACTTGCAGTGTATTTTTCATCTTTACTTTTATTTGATGGGCCTGTGAAATAAAGCTGTAGACGGGCAAAGACTTTAAATGAAATTTCACACTTTGATGGTTTTTTTAAAAAACTTTGATATATTGACAGCAAAAGGAGCTGCAAAGCTTTTATATAACTTGAGCAGGAACGCCAAGCAGCAGTCAAATGTCTCTATGCATTTGTGTTTAACTGCAGAAGAAAAACATGTCCATGGGCAGTAGAGGTTCTTATCAACCCCCTAATCCCAGATCCCAGCAAACCTTGAGGGCATGCCTCAGATCTTGCTGAAATCACTGTAGACTCTCACAGTTTGCAGATTAAATATGCTATGTGTTCCTGGCTCCAACAACAGTTTTATGAGCTCACTAAGCTTCCTGTTTTAAGATCCTTTTCTTAAGTTTTTAGGAGCTGCTAAAGGCAATGCTGTCTGGAGTAAGTGGTACTTGTTAATTTAGAGACACTTTAGATATTTCATTCTCTCTTTAAAAACTACCAAAAATATTATTTTTAAATCGAAAGGCTAGTTACATGGGGAAGAGGGAGGGGAGTGGCTTTAAAGAAATGGGATGCTAAATTGTTACTAAGTGCAACTGATTGCAAACTTTACATGGTGTCTCAGTTTTTTTATGGCACTTTTTTTCCCCTTTGCCTAACCCCTAAAAAATTCAGCTTTTTCCACTTGTAATTCTAAGAGCGTTAGATTTTAGTGCCAAATTTCTTAGCTACTCATTACCATGTTTAGTGTTTTTTGTTTTTTTTTTAAACGTGAAAGTGTTTTTGTTCTGTGTATGTATATTTCAACCCGACAGAATGTCCCAGAAAATCTATGGCTTTCTAAAGAAGCTGAATGAACAAGCCATTATTACATAGTTAATAAGGTGGCATTGGAACATTTCAACCCCCTCCAGAGAGGCAAGGCCTATGTTGAATTCCACATCTGCATCTGTAGTTTCTATAGTAGGGTCCGTATAGATGGTGCGTTTGCATTTTGCATACGAGTCATAATTAAAAAAGAAAATACTTACATCATTGTCCAACAACATGTTGTCTAATTCCCAAGAGAACCCGAGCCAATTTTGTGCTTAAGGGTTATTCAATGAATGAAATTGTGAAAGCCCATTTGTCAAAGTACTGCCTGGTTTCTGTTAGTTTTCAAGCCTCAAATTCATTGTCTGCCCGGGCCCAGTCATTAGTCATCAGTGTATTAGTGCTGCCTTCAGGCCATGCTGCCCAGCACTTCTTCACACCATTAGAGCTTTGAAAGTGGACTCTGTCGACTTGTAGAATTACTGCTCTGATATCCGCTTGGCTGAGTTTGAGGTAAGTCCCCTCCCTACCTTCTAGCTGACTGTAATCCTTGCTTTCTTTTAAAGCTCCTTTCCAGAGATTTAGGGGAAAACTTTCTTAAGGGCCCCGTTGGCATCATACTGTGGTTTTGTTGTGGCATGCACTGTACAAATAAACTGTACCTGCAGTAAATTGGATTGAGTGCTGCCTGAAACAGCTACAGGAGATTTTCTTTTCTTTATCTTTTTTTTTCTTTTCTTTTTTTTTTTTTTGGTAGAGGGTGTGAAGGTAGGGTGGCTCAGGAGTGTGTTTTAAACATAAGCATTTGATGGTATATTTGTGTACTTTTTATGCCACAGAAATGAAATTAATTAAATGACGGGACATAAGTTCAGTTTCGTTTACATCTGTATTGGAATAACTTCAGAAGGGAGTGTGACATTTTATTTGCTTGTTTTCATGTGGACATTTTTAGCTTTACTATAGACTTATTTTTTGGAAGATTGTATAAAATACTTAAACAAGACTCCAGAGTGCTTACCTGACAGACTGTTGGTTTTATAAAAAGAGACTGAAAACGCACAATTTAGATAAAGGGTAAGTCTCAAGTTGTAATAAGGAATGAGGCAGTTAAGCCATATTATTGATTTCATTCTGCGACTTTTTAAAAAGAACAATTCAGTCTCAAGAAAGTTGTCTGCATGTAAGGAAACCTCATCCAGCAGCTTAAGTACTGAAAAACCTTAATGAACTAAGGTGTATGGAAATCTGAAATTGAGTATCCAGAAATGTGGGTCAGGTTACCTTACCTCAGGACATCGTCTCCTGTTTAGAACTGTGCATGTTAAAATGAATTAACCATACGAAGGTGTTTAATCGGGAGGGTATGCAGTTTGTAATAGCTTTGATTGGAAGTTTTGCTACCATGGAGCTTATATGGTTTCTTTTTGGAGGGGGGACGGGTAAGGAGAGAAAAATAAGACAGCTGAAGAATTCTATCTATGAATAAGCAAAGTTTATAAGATAAGTGGATGTTGGGGTAAATCTTAAATGAAAATCCTTATATTTGTGCAAAATTTGTTTTTAAAATTGCACCTAAGATTCAATAACCAAAAGGTTAAAACCTAGAAGGGTAAAGTATGATGAACAATACTTGACCAAAGATACGTTAAGTACTTTTGGGATATCTATAGCTGATCTCAACACCCAACAGGTTGGCCTAATATTTGTGATGGTTTAAAAGTAAATTGCTTGTGATAGAGTGTGCACTCTAACCTCTTAAGCTTTACTACAAAGATGCATGTGATTCTAGGAACCAAGTTATGTAAGTTCTGTAAGGATAATTTTTGAATTTAGCTTTTTCCCCCTGAAAATGTAATGGAAAGAAGAAAATAGAAAAAATAATAATAATAAAAAAACAAACAAAAATGTAACGGAAACTTTAAATTCCTGTAAACCTTAGTGAAATGTGACAGGGGACACATTTGATCAGTCATGATGTTTTTGTGACGTATGTGGATTTAAGGAAAATACAGTGTTCATGAGCTTAGCCGATCTATTGACTGATAACTGACTCGTAGATCTCATTTTCTGCCTGAGAAGGATTGGCTGTATCTGGCAAACCTGCAGAAAGTGGGGATGCCAGCTTGCTTCATGCTATTGCTCATTCTTTAATGGCACCTGCAGTGCAGGGCCCCTTCTGGAAAGCCTAACCAAAGTGCACTGGCCTCATATTTTATAGTTTTGCAAAACTCAGGAATGGTAATAACTACTAAATAGAGACCTAAACTCTCCTCAAACATTTCTAATAAAGTACTGCTGACAGCAGAAAAAAGTCAAAGTGGCTGATGATCTTTTCTTTTAAATGCTCATGGCAGAAAAATAAAACTGGCCCACAAAAATGTCATTTGTGATTTTGATTCTAATAGCAATAATATGACTTCATGACAAACAAGCTTTTCACTGGTTGAAGTTAAATATGAGATGTAGTTAATTAACTAAAACCAAAGTCACTTAATCTTTAGCGAGGCAACTATTTCCCCTCACACTGTTTCCATTTGGTGCCTTCTATCATGTATACCGCTTTTCTGAGAATTTGGAGCATCAGAAATGTAGGAAAAAAAGATTGAAAAACAATAGGCAGCAGATTTGGGGAACTCTCTAGGCTTTTGAAGACTGCTCGTAGCTTGGACAGAACAGATTCTCATTTGCAGTTAAGGCTTGGGGTTCTCCCGATGGTTGAGAAAAAATCATATGTAAGGGTAAAGCAAGTATACATTTAAACATGCTTTAGTTAAAAATACATGTGGGTTTCATGAAGAACTTAAGAAGTTGGGCTTCTTTATTTGGAGGAAAGAAAAGGCGGTGCAGACAGGGAAGGGAAGAGAAAGCCCTTATAGATCTTAGGAAACTGTTGGTGTGTAGCAAAGGTTATGCATATCTAATTGATTTTAAGCGCAGAAAGATGTTTTGAACACAAGGAAATGTCGACTAGATTACAGACCTATAAGAAGTTTTCTATAAGTTAGCATGCTTATGTAAAGTCCAATGAAATATTTTAAATGGCCTAAATTTTGTTTATTGAAACTCAGGTGACTTTTATCTTCAAGAACTGATCACAAATTTATCTTCAGCATAAGTCTGTGCTTCTTCATTTTGTAAATTTCTTTTCCTCTAATATTAATAGCTATGGGAGGGTGTAAATATTTAAGAGGAACTTTACCTAAAGCAGTTGCTCCAAGAGTAGCTTCTTGGAGTAGCAGCTATCTGCTTGTAATAAAGCATGAGAAGTCACTCTTCAGTGAAACAGGGATTCTACTTTAAAATCCTTACATGAGATGGTTTCCTCTGACAGTGGCATCTGAACTTTTAAAACATTAGGGCATTAGGGAGCCCTTTCAGTTTATAAGTAAACAGGAAGGTGTGAATAAATGTGATTTCTCTGGAAGAAAGCCTTATTACATTTAATCAATAGTTCTGTGAGATACAAAGAATAATTTCTCATGCAGGGCCTAATCATGGGTGCTGTGAAAAGCATGGCTTTGCCTACTGGAATGTCTTCAGCATTTGTGATCCCTCATTGCCAGTAGCTGTTTTAACCTATCAGGAGCTGATCAGATCATCATTCATCAGACTTTTACCTTCCTTTGTTTTAAATCTTTAAATGCATTAAGAAAAAAAATCAAAGAGAATTACTACCCAAGTTTAGGCAACTTAAAAATAAACCAACTGGGTTAGGGAAATAAATTTAAGTAGTCTGTCGTTCAGAAAGGATGCCTTATCCCTTTATAACTGCTGCTTCATTTCACCCTAGATTAGAAAGTCATTTTATACAGTTCAAACATCATTTTAAACGTTCGCTTTAGCACTGGTGTTTTCTTTGAGAAATATAAATGTTTAAACAACAAAGGAATTCTTCGTTCCTTGTGCTTCAGAGGTTCTACTGCAGAGATCTGCAAGGTGAAAGGCTGATTTTTGAACATTTTCCCAGTATGATCATTTTTTCCACCATACCTTCTACTTACTACGTAAAGCCTCTGGTGGTTAAGGTTGAACTTTGGAACTCAACTGAGAGACAATGAGGCCATGCGTCTGTGCCTTAACTAGTCCGAACACCTGAATCTCTGGTAGCTAATGAAGAAAAAACATTCGGAGGGCGAGGTTAATAGAGTGAATTAAAAGTTTTCTGAATGAAGCACACACTGATTGGTATCGTGAAGACTTTCCAAGTGTTCCCCTGTGAAAGCAATGTTTTATTAGCGTGTGCCGTGCCGGGTGTTGCATTGCAAAGTACCTGGAAAGTTGAATTCAGCTGCTAAAACATCTGCGTGGAACAATATTTGCCCCCTTCAGCTGTCTCCCGGACATTCGGCTGGGCCAACTGTAGATAAGAGTTTTCTAATGCCGGTGAATATTCCCAAGGAGCAAGGTAACCAATTTGATAAAAATTGATAAGGGCTGCTTTCCGCCTGAGAGGGGCTGCCAGGTTCTGATTGTTCTGGAGGCTTCCCCTTGTGTCTTTCACTTTCCCGCGGCTTCGCTGCTTGAGATGTATTGTCTCCCGAAAGGCTGCTTCCAGGAATGTGGATCAAAGCGGTGCCTGTAAGCACCCCCCCACACACCCCCCCTCGGACCCCAAATACCCAGAGCCATTTCTGAAAAATTAAACATGCTATGTTTGCTTGCACACTGATTGGGGCGCGCCGGGTGCGGGGAGCAATCAGCGTGGACTTCCCCAGCGCTGATGTAATGATGATGGATGCGGCGACAGCGCGGGTCCAGACGGCGCTGCGCAGGGATGCAGAGCACTTGCTAATGAATTGACTGTAACTGCCACAGCAGAGAGCGAAATCGAGCACGGAATTAAGACGCAGAGACGGGAAGGGCAAGCTGGGGATTGGGAGCTCGGAGAAAAGTGGTTAAAGGTGTGAAAAAACATAAAATTGAAACCGTTGGAGGAAACAATAACATGAAGGTAACCCAACGTGAAAGAGCAGAACGAGAGGGAGTTCAGCAAAATTGGCCATTGCCACATAGCCTAATAAAAACAATTATAATAAATGGGAACGCGTCTTTGTAAAGATTACAAAAGATTACAGTTTCTGTTTTGGGTGTTTCCCCCCTCCCCCCCATTGCAGCTCTAGGTGATGGAAAGATAGGGAGGCTTGAGACTTTTCATATGAAAGTGTTTAAAGTACTGTTTAAAAATGTAGTTCCCAATAAGAATTCTTGAATTTAGTCAATGTTGCAGCTTGCTTTTGTTAACTTTCACGTGGAGACCCTGGCTGCTGCTTTACCTGGTCGGTGGTTACAGGAAACTTTACATGTCTTATTTTGTAGGGGAGTGGTGCAAGTTCAAATTTATAATTTAGAAAGAAAAGACCCACCTGCAGGCAGGTTGCTAGTAGGAGAGGGATTAGATTTTAAATGGGGTCTGGAGTTAATTGTGCCCTGGGTTTAGGCCTCAGGGAAATTACAAAAGGTTCAGGGATGGTTGAGTGGGAAAAAGCCCTGACTGTTTGCCTTCAGGAAGGAATGTTTATCCCTCCATTTACCTATGAAACTTCAAGCTTTAGGAGCATATACTATTAGAGCAGTTTTCCTTGGTGGCTTTTTTTTTTTTCTTCTTCATAAAGTCAAGCTGCTGGGAGTCAATCATCAGCTACAAACTTTTTTTTTCTCCTAAGCCTAGAAAGCCATGGGGCAGGCTAGCAAGTCTTGCATGTAATGTTTCAGTGGTGACAGGGAATGGAGAAAACTGTGGAGTTGTAAGCAAAGGAAACCGTATGGGGGGGGGGCGCAGAAGTCCCATTTCATTCACATTGACAGAAAAGTCTTTGAAGTGGAGCAGAACTTAAATTATCCTTCACACTTCTAAGTAAGTTATATTTTATTATTTAAGAAATTCTAGGTTTTAAAAGTAGTGTTATGAAGCTACTGTCTCAGTGATGTTTTAGGATTCCATTAGGAATTATTAACGGTCATTTCTAGATCTAATGTTTTGAAGTATCAACTGAGTTTTCCAAACTGCGGTTTGTAGACTTTGAAAAAACAACCACTACAACAAAAAAGCAGATCCTCTTTTCTGCTCACCAACCCTTTGTGCATAGATTTGATGAGATGTGAGAGTCTAGAATGTTAAAACTTTCTCCTTTGCAACTGACGGGGACAAAGTTGTGTTTTTATCAGTAAAATAAGCTGATATAATTTATAGGAATATACAGGAAGCAGCTGTCTTTTTTGGCAAGCTGCCGTTTTTATTGCCCCATTCCAAGCATAAGCCATGCTTTAAAATAATTAGTTACTAACTAATGAGATCCAAAAATAAGTTGTCAAAATAGAAGAAGGGGGTAGATTTTTTTTTGACCAAGGGCCTCTTTTTAAAAAATCCATTTCAAACAGGGGGTAGGAATTAGTATTCTCTAAGACCATTAATTAGTGCATTTCCAGTCAATGCCTGGGGCTTTACCTCTTCTCACTGGAGATTCTCTCTACCTTGATGAGTATTTGGAGGGTTTTATTGCTTTGTTAAAATGAAGTCTTTTGCTTGGAGGGAAAAACCAACCACTACACAAAAACCAAGTTTGTCAACTTGGTGACTTGTCTCCTGACTATTTTTAATTAACTCTCTCTACTCAGTGGAGGGACTTAGCTCTTACCAGGAATCCCATCCCTTCACGTTCTTGTTATTTTTCCTGGTCTATTTGCTTGTTTCTGTGAGCGATTTTAACTTTGCAGACTTTATACCCAAATTCAACCAGTAAAACTGAATGGGTATGTTTTGAAGAAAACAGTTATACTGTAGTAAATGGTTGTTTATCCAAAATGGTTAAGAGTGTAGTGGTGTTTTGATTAGTGAAATATTCCTGTTAAAAGTTTTTATTTTTTATATAATTTGCCAGTTTTCAAAGAAACCCTGAAATAAAATATGTGTAGCTACACCAGTGGTGATTGAAATTCAAGACACACGTGCACTGCATGCATCAGGTGCTGGGAAAACAGACACAGGCCTTGTCCTCAGGGATCTTACGGTCTGGAGGGAGGGGGTAGATTGACATTTAGCAATTAGCTTCCTAGATGAAACGTTAATTATAATTGTGATCTGTACTGGGATAGGTTCATGCAGGTTGTTGGAATTCATTCCTCTAGGGGTACAATTCAGTCAGTATTTACATGAGCACCTACTGTTGTAGGTACTGGGTGTAAAACAGTGAACAAAAATAAACATGTTGAACATGTTCACAGGCCTTAGTAGCCTGGTGATCACTAGTGCTTTTGAAAATTAAGGTACCGGGTGCCACTCTGAAAGAAAGTAATACATTGCACTCAAAATTGAAGTCCGGAATCTGCAGTTTTAGCAAGCTGTGTAGCAAAACTGAGGCAGGTGATCTGTGTGCAGTGTACTCTTTGAGATACAGTGATATGGATTGGATTGAATTGTCCTCGGCATACTTTAAAGATAATATTTGAATCAAGGTTTTGGGGGGGATTAAAAAAAATTAATCATTCTGGAGCTTGGTACAGCTAGAAAAGACTGTAGCAATTTTCTCTTACAAAGGTTCCTTAGTTGGGTTCGTGGACGAGCTTGGGAGAGTCTATGATCCCTCGGAAATGAAATGAACATGTTTGTGAGCAAGAGTAATTTTCAAGGTAGAACAGCCATAATTTTTGATGCATTCTTAAAAACGACTGTGTCCCACTCCCAAAAGGTTAAGTTTCACCTTCTGAGTCTTGTCATTTTACATATGAGAAAACTGGGACTCAGCAATAGGTTTGCGGGAGGTTGTGCACCAGACACCTGCAGGGGGCGCCATTTGGGTAGCCAGGGATGAGGCTGGTGCCCTCTGGATTTGCATCCCAGTGGCAGCCCTGCTTAAAGAAGTAATGCCACATGTTCACTGTTGTCCTTTGTCTGTGCTCTGTAAGGAATGTTTCACAATTTGGAGTGGATCTTACAATTGATATGTAAATTTAACGTAGTGCTTTTTTCTTCTAGAAAAGCTGTTCTTAAATAACTTGTGTGTTTTACAATGAATGGCACTGGATAATCAAAGAAAAAAAAAAGGATGTTAGTGGAAGAGCTGGTGCTACCGCGCCATGCACCCTTGGTTCTTAAGGGTTCTTCTGGTTACTCGAATTCTAGATCAAGGGGAATTTATTGTACTACCAAGAAAGAGTTTACAGTTCCCTTGCAAATTTTAGTTAAGGATGACTAGAAACATTTCATCTGGTAGTTTTACTCTTTTTTTAATCAGTGAAGCAGTGGCTTATTTCGTTTTATAAATTGTTCTGCTTGAACCTGGTGTTGTCTGCCAAATGTAGAAAAAAGCAGATGACTAGACCCAAGAAATGCCCACATTGAATGCTGCAATTTAGATAGTTTGAAGAAAACATGCCCATAGGGTGGTTTTCATCTTTTCTTGTATTCTTTATAAGTATAGATAATGAATGCAAAAAAAGAACACAAACCAAATATAGTGAAAATTGGTGAATGATGAGTTAGGACGATTATTGCTTGAATGAAGCTAGTGAAAGACAACCTGAGTTTGCCTGTAGCTGAATTTTAATATTTCCTAAATGATTCCAGTTTTTGTTACCAGCAATATTTTGACTTTTCCTTGTGGGATCAAGAACATGTTGTTCTGTCACCTTTGTTTTAAAATACGTAACTCAAGTGAATTGAAAGGTTCTTATGTTTTAAGAAAGTTTAAGAGGTATGGTTTACCTGAGTGGATTAGGATTAAGGAACATACTGTGATTCAGATATTTTCATGAGGGAAGCAAAAATAATGGCCTGCTTTGCTCGAATTACCCTCTGATTCTGAACTTTGAGTAGAGCTTGAATATGAAAAGTTGTCAGGTGTTCTTTTACCATCTTATTAAAAACCTTCCCCTGCTTTGGGAAGTTGCCCTAAAGTCTCTTCATAGAAAATGGGCCACCTGAAAAGACATTATATAGATGTGACTTAAAAGAGTTAAAGTGTCACTTGGATTTCTGACTAGAGACACAGTTGAAAATTGAGATATTTAGAACATTTAATAACAAGTGCCATGTAAGAATTTGGGAAAAGTCCTACATTGTGGATATTTCCCTTTATTCTCCTTTTCATTTTGCATATTTTGACAGAATTTGCCTGGCTTGTTAAAAAAACTTTGACTTTTTTTTTGCAAGCAGTCCTATGGAGAAGGAACTTCCACATTAAGATTGCTAAATCTCTAGGCCTGGAGTTCTTTTTTTAAAATTTTTTTTTATTGTGGATAAAAATCAAATTTTTCACAATACATACCAATACTTGTAAAATGATGTATAAATACATATGCATATATGTGCATTTGTTTGCATAAATGTTGTTTGTTATATATATATATATTTTTTATTTTTTATTTTTTAAAGGTGCTTAGATTACCTAAATATTACTCAGAAATTACAGGGATTCCCATGTTCCCCACACCTCCAACAACATCCCACACCACCACTCCTCATCCGTGTGGTACAACACCCGCAATGCATATACACATCCTGGGGCCTTGCCACCGAGCATAGACCACAGTTCACATCACAGACCACACT
>JAQZBX010068125.1:0-15809 GCA_029593785.1 Cabassous unicinctus
GATGGGGAATGGTTGTGTGGGGTGTTTTTGGGGGTGTGGGCGGTGGGGAGCATGGGAATCCCTGTAGTTTCTGAGTAATATTTGGGTAATCTAGGCACCTTTATAAAATGTATATATATATATATAACA
Source organism: Cabassous unicinctus (assembly GCA_029593785.1). NCBI lineage: Eukaryota > Metazoa > Chordata > Mammalia > Cingulata > Chlamyphoridae > Cabassous > Cabassous unicinctus. The sequence goes on from JAQZBX010068125.1 coordinate 130, forward strand.
AATAACATTTATGTAAACAAATGCACATATATGCATATGTATTTATATATCATTTTACAAATTAAAAAAATTTTAAAAAAATAAAATAAAAAATAAAAAAAAAATAAAAAATAAAAATGCCCCTCTCTGTACTGAGGTAGGTCATAGGATGGGAGGGATGGGAGACATGAACATTCTTCTCCAAACTACCCAAGTTGCTTGTCAAGCCTCTTCTTGATCATCTCCACGATGGGAAGTCCACTAAGATACATATTCCATTTTTGAAACTCCTCGTTGGTTAAAAAAAATCATTAATCTTTGCTGAAAACTGGACCCCTCTAATTTCCACTCACTAGTTAAAATTCTGCCCTCTAGAACATCAAGGAATATCTGTGTTCCCTTTACTACATGGTAGACTCTTCAAACAGACTTAGGTACTCTTTCCCACATCCTGCCTAAGCACATTAGACAAATCTCTACCACAATACTTATCCAATTATATTGTTAATATGTGTAGTTCTTAAAGTGCAATTTTCTAAGTCCCACTCAGTGGGCTAATTCAGTAGGTCTGGGGTGGAGCCTGGAACACTTTATTGTGTTTAACAAGCATCCAGGTGGTCCAAAGGTCCAGCTTGGGGAAACATTACATTATACTGTGAGGCTCTTAAGAGCAGGGATCTTACTATATTTACCTCTGTATTCCTGACACTTAGTAGGAAGTCCTAAATAAACCTTTATTGAATAAATGAAAAAAGAACATGAAAAAAAAATGAAGGGTTGTAGAGATAGCTTTCATTAACAAATCAGTAGGTCTTTTGCTTTTCAAAACAAATGTCCCTAATTTTCCTCACAACAGACCCTTTATAATCCTGTCAGTCTCTTCTAAAGCACTACAGTTGTCAATATCCCTGCTAAAATGTGATGTCCAGAATACAACTCATGTTCCACATGTGGTCTATACAGGAGACAATTACCACCCTTGCTCAGGACACAATAATGCTTTCAAGGTAGGGTAAGATTGCAACAACTTCTTTTAGAGCCAAATGATCTGTTGACCTACATTGCACTTATATACAACTAAAACTTCCACAAACTCCCCCGTCTTGAATTGAGGCAGCTGATTATTTTAAAACTTAATAGTAGTACTTTAATTTTCATCTTAATGTTTAAGCTCACTGTTCCAAGCTGACAGGAGCCTTTTGAATTTTGATTCTATCATCCAATACATTAACTATTCCTCCAAGCTTTGTGTCATCTGTAAGTTTAGTAAGATGTTTTCTGTATTTTCATCTCCAATTCAATAATTAAAATGTTAAATATGACAGTTACAGAGCCAGAGCCAAAGGCCTGAAGTACATCTTTGTAGATCTCCTCCCAAATTGACACAAACCTTTTAATAAATATTTTTGGAGTGTAGCTATTGCACCAACTATAAATCTACTTAACTGTGCCTTCATTCAGTCCATACTTCCTTGTCAACAAAGATATCATGAGAAGAACCTGATGTGCTAGAACAAACTCAGATTAGATGTGAGTTCATTCCAAGCCTTACCTGTCTCAAACCTGCTGTGTGACACTAGGCAATGTAGTTAATCTCTTTTGTCTTCCTTTTTCAATTACAAATGAAGGATTTAAACTAGATAATCTCTAAAATTCCTTCCACCTCTACAATTCCACAATTCCAGGTATTTGGGTGAAATATGATACTCCCAACATTAGTAAACCCATCAGAGTGTGAAAGAAGTTGGTTTAACATGACTTGTTACTAGTAAACTTCTATTGGCTCCCAGTGAAAACGGCATGTTTGTTTTTCTAAGTTCTTAAGGTTATTTGTTTAATAATCCAATCTAAAATGTTACAGTTCTACCACCCTCACAGGCAGATGGAAATCAAGAGGCTCTGATATTGATCTGAGGTGCTGAATTCTGACTGCTGTCATGAGGGTAGGGTACCACGTATCTGCCATGCCTTGAGCATGGCCAGGGACAGACCCAACCTGAACAGTTGAGTGAATCAACACCATAGTCTCTCATCTGTAATGTTTGAAATTTTATATTTTCCATTATTAAAGTTGAGGTGTTTGCTCAACACCATAGTCTCTCATCTGTAATGTTTGAAATTTTATATTTTCCATTATTAAAGTTGAGGTGTTTGCCTCTCTCAAGTTTTCAACAACTCGGGTCTGAAATTTTTTCTTCAAGATGGTTGGTAACAGTTATACACACAGATTTCTAAGTTTTATCAGAACCTATGGTTTACTCCTTCATCTGGAGACTTGAATATATTTAAAGCAGTTGGATGCACTTTTGCTTTCACTCACTTGTCTCAGTCTTTAAGGTTTTATTCTACCTTTCAGTTTTTTAATAGCTTTTCCTTTGACAGAGAATATTGAGGAAAATAATAATCAGGAAGATTTGTATTTAACAACTGTTAACATTGCCTCACTTACTCTTAAATAATGGAGCAGGCTTTTCTTATTCTGCTTGCTCCCAAGTTCATTTCTTTCAATCCTCATTTTATCCTCTTTTCAGTCCTTCGTGATATGATGATCTTTTTTTGGTAACTAAAAAGTGCATAAGTAAAAGGACCGGACTTTTGTAGAAGACAAGTTGAGAAGCAGGGGAGCCGTAAGCCATAAGAAGGAACTCTGAGTTAACAAATTAGAGAAGGCCAACTCTGAGTCTGCAGGGAAGCCCCCAAGAGATTAAACAACACAGAGGCTCTGGGCTTCAGAGGGAAGACCAATGAAGAAATGTGGCTACCAGAAATTAAATTTATTTAGTGTTCACAGAATAATAGGCAGATAAAAAGCAATGAAGGTATTTTCCCTGGAAAATAACCAGTTTAATGTTTCATTTTATCTTTGTTATGAGACTTTTTTGATTTATGAAGACAAAAACAGATAATCAAATTATGTGCTATTTAATCAATAAAGATACCTTAATATAAAGTAAAACCATAGGATAGTACTTCTAGCATTATATTCCTATTACTCATAATTTTAAAAGATCTTCACATTGAGTCGACATGCCCCATTATTGGTCTACTGTAACTGTGCAAAGAACAAACAGTTTCTAGAAGTCAATTTTCTATAGAGTTAGTTGAGCTCCCTTAAAGTTATTTTAGAAATGAAACTGTCACGAAGAAAAGTATTCAAATTCATGTATAGGTCTGGATTTCAACTAAAATGGTAACCAAAAGATTATATAGCAATGAAACTAAAAGAAGACAACAAAAAGTATTAAGAATTTGGGTTGTTTTTTCATACTTTCTTCTTCCCCTTAAAGCATCATGATTGCAATAATTTAAGGGAAATTCTATATTTTTATATTTTCCCATTCACATACCAGATGCCAGAAATTAGGGAGTTTCAACAAGATACCAGAATTTTAAACCTTTAAAGTGCACCTCCAAATTAACTTTTCTTAGGCACCCAGATAAACAGAAAGTGGAGAACTATAATTATTCTATTCTAAAACCTCCAGATTTCAAATATTTTCTCCCAGCCCAAGAGGAACAGTAGAAAGGACAGCTTGAGTAATGGTTTAAAAACAAATTGATTTATACTAATTCTTCTTACACTGAACCCAAAGTGATCTAAATTACCTTGGTAATTAATTAATCAAAAAACATGTGTTATACAAACAACCTATAAAATCAGTTATATAAATAAGTGTCCCAGTACATCATCTTTAGTAATAATCATAAAAAGTATTTTGAAACTTGTGCAAAGCTTCAAAAAAAAAAGAAACAGATGTTCTTACATAGTATAATGCTTATTGACCAGCAGAAGCAATTTCCTTCTTCAAAACAACCGTTTTTTGGTGGTTTTTATTTGTTTTGCTTTTATTTATTTATTTATTTTATTATTAAAGAAGCCCTAGATGACACAAATGCCACATCAGAAATATAGGGGATTCCCCTATACCTCGTTCCCTGCTCCCCTTCCACACTTTCCCACTTTAACAACATCTTTCATTAGTGTGGTGTATTTGTTAAATTGATGAATACATACTGAAGCATTGCTTCTAACCATGGATTATAGTTTACATTATAGTTTACACTTTGGCCCACACAATTTTATAAGTTTTGACAAAATGTATAATAGCCTGTATGCATCCCCACAATGTCAAGCAGGAAAATTCCAATGTCCCCAAAATGCCCCCTTTTGTTATACCTATTCTTCCCTCTCCCTCCCCTAAGAACCTCTGGTGACTACTGCCTTTATATCAATGATACAAGTTCTTCCATTGCTAGAATAATAATAAGTCTGCTTTAGTCTATAGTTGCATTCCCACCTTATGTTAGCTTATTCCTCAATCTTGAGGATTTGGGGATGGTGATGCCCACCCTGCCTCCGATTGAGAGGGGGCTTAGATCCGGTGGGGCAGATAGATGGAACTGTTTTTCTTGCAGTTGCATACACTTTCTGCTTCCTGAGAAGGGTGCTTTCCATCATCATCCTTTTGTTAGTTGTCCTGCGCTAGTCCAATGAACTGGAGAGTAGGTATTGCAACTCTGCTGAGATTAAGGGCGCAGCTGGTATATGAAGAGACCAAAACCTTAAGTCTCTGGGATATATATTTAACACGTATAGTGCTTGTAGCAGTTTGGCATTGTTTATGAATTCCAAAAATAGTTATTGGGTTATGTTTGTAAAGTGGTCTGTCAGAGATATCACTTTTAATTGATTAAATTATGATTAGGACTTTGGCCCACATCAGTAGGGTGTTGAATCCCTGCCAAAGGACAGAGTTGGGAGTTTTGAGCTGGAGCCCGGGAAGTGGACACACAGAAGAAGAACACAGAGGAATAGAGATGGCTCCTTAGACACAGCAGAAGCCCAGGGGAGAGAGACAGAGCTGTTCACCTGATAGTCTACAGCTTGCCTTGTAGAGCGAGCACAGCAGATGAGCCTGGAGAGAAACAGAGCCCTGGGAAGACAGGAACCCAAGAAGCCTGAACTCTTGGCAGACATCAGCAGCCATCTTGCCCCAACAGGTGGCAATAGACTTTGGTGAGGGAAGTAACTTATGCTTTATGGCCTGTTAACTGTAAGCTTCTATCCCATATAAATACCCTTTATAAAAGCCAGCAGATTTCTGGTATTTTGCATCAGCACCCCTTTGGCTGAGTAATACAGAATTTGGTACTGAGGAGTCGGGGGAAGTGCTTTTGCAATTACCAAAATGCTGGAATGGTTTTATAAATGGGTAAAGAGTATTTTTTGGAGGAATTGTGAGGTGCTTGTTAGAAAAGATCTACAGTGCTTTGAAGAGACTGTTGATAGTAATATGGACTCTAAAGAGACTTTATATGAGGGCTTAGAAGTAAATGATGAAACTATTATTGGAAACTGGAGAAAAGGCAATCGTGTTTTAAAGTTGCAGAGAACCTAGCAATATTAACTCCTGGTGTTTTATGGAAAGCAGAACTTGAAAATGGCGAGCCTGGGCATTTAGCTGAAGAATTTTCCAAGGTTAACGTGGTGAATGTGACTTGGCTTCTCCTTGTAGCTTATAGCAAAATGCTAGATGAGCAAGATAAGCTGGAGACTGAATTGTTGGGCACAAAGAAACCAGAAACTGATTGCAGAAATTCCAAGCCTCTGGAAATCAAGTCCCCAAGAAGATAGTGCCCCATTTGAGGACTTAACTAAACTTGGAACTTGTAAATCAGGATTGAAGATGCAGTTATCTAGGAAAGATTTGTGGAAAGTCTTACTGTCTGATGGCTTGGACCCCTGCTTCTTGCATGCTAAACCAACAAGTTTTTTGAGAGAGCTGTAAGAACAAAACCACTGTCAGCTTGGACTAAAAGGGACATGGAAAGGAGAGATTGAAGGAGAAATAGTTTTAAGAGGAAAACCATGGAAGCTGAGATCTGGAATTAAGATATCACCTTGGGCCAAGAGAGGAACCCCACCCATGTGTACAGAGAGGGTGAGTTTGCCCCAGAAGTTGAAGAGGGTGGATGTTCCCACCCGATGTTCAGGGAGAGTTTTGCTGCCCTAGGGTACAGAGAGGGTGGAGCACATTCCTCAAGAATTAGGGCATGAAGGTCAGCACCTCACAGGTCTGAGAGGGGTGGACCTGTCCCCCATGGATTAGGGAAGGCCAAGTGGTCAACTCGCTGCTCTGAGAAGATTGAGCCTGTATGCCAAAGGTTAGGGAGGATGGTGTCTTCACTTCACTGTACTAGGGGGGTTAAGACTCTAACGCAAAGATTGGGTAAAGTGTGGCAATCACCCCAACACTCTTGGAGGGTGAGGTCTGGAGCTTGGTCAACGCCCAGATGCTTGATGAGGGTGAGACCAATAAAATGGCCATTGCACAAGCCTGTGGAAAGGATGGACCCCCATAAGGCCCCAGGGAGAAAAAACCATCATCTTAAGAATGACTCTCAGACTTTGACATCTAATGAAGCATGTCCTGAAAAGCAGAAAAATGGTTTTTGTATGTTTCAGAGGTCTACAGCAGATGGGACTTTGCCCCAAAACAAACTATATTTCTTTAAACTGATTATGATATGATTTTGTACTTAGTATTGTTACTGATTCAAGGTTTTTTGAATATTGTAATGTCTTTTTGGAATTCAGAGGGTAGAATACAGCAGTTTGGCATTGTTTATGAATTCCAAAATAGCTATTGGATTATGTTTGTAAAGTGGCCTGTCAGAGATATCACTTTTAATTGATTAAATTATGATTAGGACTTTGATTGGGTCATGTCAGTAGAGCACTGAGACCCGGCCCTTTGGTGGGTGGGGACTCACAGAGAAAAGACATGGCAAAGGACAGAGTTAGGAGTTTTGAGCTGGAGCCCAGGAAGTGGACACACAGGAGAAGAACACAGAGGAATAGAGATGGCTCCTTAGACACAGCAGAAGCCCAGGGGAGAGAGACAGAGCTGTTCACCTGATAGTCTACAGCTGGCCTTGTGGAGAGAGCACAGCAGATGAGCCTGGAGAGAAACAGAGCCCTGGGAAGACAGGAACCCAAGAAGCCTGAAATTTTGGCAGACATCAGCAGCCATCTTGCCCCAACATATGGCAATAGACTTTGGTGAGAGAAGTAACTTACACTTTATGGCCTGGTAACTGTAAGCTTCTATCCTAAATAAATACCCTTAATAAAAGCCAACAAATTTCTGGTATTTTGCATCAGCACCCTTTTGGCTGATTATACAGTGCTAATTATAGGTTCAAATAAAGTGGGCAGAAGAGCCATATGTAGGGAAATTATAAATAAGTCTAACTGTCTTACGTTGACAGGGTACCAAATTCCTGAGATTGTCTACCCTGCCTACAGTGTCCAGATATCTCTAGGGCCCTCAGGAGCCCCGCTGTTTGAGGCACTATTCACTGAGGCATCAATGATATCTTGCTGAAACGTACAGCATAACCTCTAGAATACCCTCCTGACTCACTGAAATCTTTTAGCCATAAAAACTCATTTGTACTTAATATTTCCCCTTTTGGTCAAGGTCTCTTTCCAGAAGCATTGCTAGTTGGCACTTGGTAATAATCCCTCAAGTGCAGGAAGACCCATCCCCAGGAGTCATATCCCACACTGGAAGAAAGGTAGTGTGTTTAAATGCTAAGTTTGGCTTAGAGAGAGACCACATTTGAGCAATAAGGAGGCTTTCAGTAGGTAACTCTTAGGCACCTTATAATACTAGGCTAAGTTTCAATTTCACAAGAAAAGGGCCGGCATAATGGTCTATCCTCCTTCACTAGGCATTGACCATGCAGTGGGGGGATTCTTGCTCCTCCCTTAGAGAATGTAGCAGGACTTCCCAGGATGGGAATTCAATATTCTTTCAGTTATTGTGTGGGACTCCACCCACTGAGATAATGCCCCATGACCACTTGAACATATTCATATTCCATAGAGGCATGCGCCAGGTGCACCCCTCCCCACACATCCCCCATGACTGACACCCCACACCAGTGATCCTCCTCCGCCACAGTTATGACTCTTCTGTGATCCAAAACCTCCCCAGAAACAAAGCAATAAATAAATAAATAAATAAATAAATAACAAGAAAATAATAGTAATAAAGAAATAAAATAAAAAACAATAAATTTTTTTAATGTTTTCATCGTGTCTTTCATCACCGCAAGATCTGACATCTTCCATGTACAGTGACAAATTCTTTTGTATGTTCCCCAGTGTCCTACTTTCTTAGCTTTATCTTCAAAGAAGCTTTAGGTTACAGAAAAGTCACAAAGAAAATATAGGGGATTCCCACATAATCGACCTCCTCCCCCTCTCCCACTCTCCCCTATTAATAACATTTTACATATTTATGGTACATTTGTTACAATTGATGTACAAATACTGAGGCATTCCTACTAACCATGGTCAATTGTTTACATTATGGTTTACATTTTGCACTGTACACTTTTATAGGCTTTGACAATATTTAAAATGGCCTGTATCCATCATTGCAAGATTATGAAGAACAATTTCAATGCCCTATGTTCCATCTATTCTATTCTTCCCTACCCCTCCCCTCAGAACCCATGGCAATCACCAAGTTTCAATTTTTGAAGACTAAGGTTCATAGCTACATGCAACAACACAGAGGGCTTGACATGCTGGTCTGCTCTCTTCCACAAGGCACTGCCCATGTTCTCAAGAGACCCCCTGCCCCTTTAATCAAGAACATAGCAGGATGCCTCACTATGGGAGTTTAATATTTTCTTGTTTATTGTGTGGGTCTCCACCTACTGCGATAATATTCCATGACAAGATGAAAACTTTCACATCCATAGAGACATGCCCCAGGAGTGCCCTATCCTACATATCTCCCCTCCCCCAACACTCTGCACCAATAACCCTCCCCTGCCATATTGCCAAAAGAACATTCCCACCACTGTAGTTTTAACCACAGACATGCAAATCCCCAGAGTTCACCTATTCCTGCCTCCAACTCTACCCCCAGTCCCATGGGTAGTCCAACCCAACTCCCCACTCTACTCTCCCTCACAGTCCTACACCATCAAACCCAATCACATCACTGTACCACTATCACCCCCAACCACTGCCCAACCACCCCCCTTCCACCTTACCATAGGTTTTGCCCATATTGAGCATAGGCTTACCACCCTCTACTCCTTTTCTGTCTCCTGATAACTTATCTTCCAGACTCTAGCTCTGTGAGCCTGTTCAATTTGCTTAAGTCATATCAGTGAGGTCATGTAATATTTGTCCTTCAGGTGACTGGCTTCCTTCACTCAACATAAGGTCTTCAAGATTCATTCATGCTGTCCTGTGTGTTAATAATGCATTCTTTCTTCCAGCTAAATGATACTCCACTGTATGTATATACCACAATTTATTTTACATTCATCTGTTGATGGAAACTTGGGCAATAGGGAATAATGCTGCTATGAACATTAGTGCACATATATCTGTTTGGGTTCCTGCTTTCAATTCTTCTGGGTATATACCCAGAAGTGGAATCGCTGGCAGTTCTATAGCTAGCTTAATGAGGAACTGCCAGACTGTCCTCCACATGGCTGCACCATTTTACATTCCCACCAGCAGTGGATGAGGGTTCACTTTCCTCCACATCCTCTCCAACACTTGTAGTCCTCTGTTTTTTTAATAGCTGCCAGTCTAATAGGTGTAAGATGATATCTCATTGTACTTTTGGTTTGCATTTCCCTATTAGCTAGTGATGTTGAGCATCTTTTCATGTGCTTTTTAACCATTTGTATTTCTTCTTTGGAGAAGTATCTATTTAAATCTTTTGCCCATTTTTTAAATGAGTTGTTTGTCTTTTTATTTTTGAGATGTAGGATATCTTTATATATGCTGGATATTAGGCCCTTATTGGATAAATGGTTACCAGATATTTTCTCCCATTGAGCAGCCTGCCTTTTCACTTTCTTGACAAACTCCTTTGAAGCGCAAACGTTTTTAATTTTGAGGAGGTCCCATTTATATATTTTATCTTTCATACTCATGCTTTGGATGTAAGTTTATGAAACTATTTCCTACTACAAGATCTTGTAGATGCTTTCCTACATTATCTTCTAGGAGCTTTATGGTCTTGGCTCTTATATTTAGGTCTCTGATCCATCTTGAGTTAATTTTTGTATACGGTGTGAGATGGTGATCCTCTCTCATTCTTTTGGATATGGATATCCAGTTCTCCAAGCACATTTGTTGAAGAGGCCATTCTGTCCCAGTTAAGTGGGCTTGGTGGCCATGTCAAATATCAGTTGACCGTATATGTGAGGATCTATAACAGAACTCTCAAATCTGTTCCATTGGTCAGTGTATTAGTCAGCCAAAAGGGTACTGATACAAAATACCAGAAATCTGTTGGCTTTTATGAAGGGTATTTATTTCAGGTAGAAGCTTACAGTTACCAAGCCATAAAGTGTAAGTTACTTCCCTCACCAAAGTCTGTTGCCATGTGTTGGAGCAAGATGGCTGCCAACATTCAGCCTTCCTCTTCCTCTTAAGGCTCCATGATCCTAGCTTCTTCCAATATCAGCTGTAAGCTGGAATAAGTCTCATCTTTCTCCCGGGGCTTGATTCTTTCCAGGCTCAGCTGCTCTATTGTCTCCACAAGGTCAGCTGTAGACTATCAGGCTCTCTAAGCTTTGTCTCTCTCCCTGGGGCTCGATTCTCTCTGGGTTCAGCTGCTCTGCATTCTCCCTTGTGTTTACTTCCCAGGCTCCAGCTCAAAATTCTAACCTCCCTTCCCTGCAATGCAGTTTTTCGGTGGGTCCCCACATGCCAAGGGGTCAGGGACTCAACATCCTACTGAAGTGGCCCAATCAAAGCCCTAATCATTATTTAATCAAGTAAAAGTGAAACCTCTCAATCCAATATACTCTAGTATGCCCAGAGGAACAAATCAGTTTACAAACATAATCCAATATCTATTTTTTGGAATTCTTAAACAATATCAAACTGCTACAGTCAGTATGTCTATCCTTGTGCCAATACCATGCAGTTTTGATCACTGTAGCTTTATAGTATGCTTTAAAGTCAAGAAGCATAATTCCTCTAATTTCATTTTTCTTTTTCATTATGTTTTTGGCTATTTGGGGCCCCTTGCCCTTCCAAATAAATTTTATAATTAGCTTTTCCAATTCAGTAAAAAATGCTGTTGTAATTTTTATTGGGATTGCATTAAATCTGTAAATCAATTTGGGTAAGACAGACATCTTAGTCCAATCCATGAATAATGCTACTGATTTTTGAATGTTGATCTCATAACCAGCCACTTTATTGAACTCATTTATCAGCTCTAGAAGCTCTACTGTTGATTCCTCAGGGCTTTATATGTATAGGATCATGTCATCTGCAAATAGTGAAATTTTTACTTCTTTGTTTCCAATTTGGATGCCTTTTATATCATCTTTTACCTAAATGCTCGAGCAAGTACTTCTAAACCAATGTTAAATAAGAGGGGTGAAAATGGGCATTCTTATCTTGTTCCAGATCTTAGTTAAAAAGCCTTTAGCATTTCACCATTGAATGTGATGTTAGCTGTGGGTTTTTCATATGTATCCTTTATCATGTTGAGGAAGTTTCCTTCTATTCCTATCTTTTGAAGTGTTTTTATTAAGAAAGGATGCTGTATTTTGTCAAATGCTTTTTCTGCATCAACAGAGATGATCATATGATTTTTTTCTTTTGATCTGTTAATGTGGTGTATTAGATTGATTGATTTTCTTATGTTGAACCATCCTTGCATACCAGGGATGAAACCCACTTGGTCATGGTGTATAATTCATTTGATGTAATGTTGAATACAATTAGTAAGTATTTTGTTGAGGATTTTAGCATCCAGGTTCATTAGAGAGATTATTCTGTAGTTTTCCTTTCTTCTAGTGTCTTTACATGGCTTTGGTATTAGCGTGATCTTGGCATCATAGAATGAGTTAGGCAACGTTTTTGGGTTTTTTTTTTCAATTTCATTTAGCTCTGCTCTAATCTTTGTTATTTCCTTCTTTCTGCTTGCTTTTGGGTTGGTTTGCTGCTCTTTTTCTAATTCCTCCAGGTGTGCAGTTAGGTCTTGATTTCAGCTCTTTCTTCTTTTTTAATATAGGCATGTATGGCTATAAATTTCCCTCTCAGCACTGCTTTTGCTGCATCTCATAGGTTTTGATATGCTGTGTTCTCATTTTCATTCATTTCAAGAGTTACTGATTTCTTTTGCAAGTTCTTCCTCGACCCACTGTTTGTCTAAGAGTGTGTTGCTTAACTTCCATGCCTTTGTGCCTATTCTGCTTCTCTGCTCCTTACTGATTTCCATCTTCATTTCATTGTGGTCAGAGAAATTGCTTTGTATAATTCCAATCTTTCTGAATTTTTTGAGAGTTGTTCTGTGGCCTAGCATGTGGTCTATCCTGGAGAATGACCCATGTGGGCTCAAGAAGAATGTATATCCTGCTGTATTTGGGTATAATATTCTGTATAAGTCTATTAGATCTAGATCCTCTAACTCACTATTCAAGGCCTCTATTTTTTTATTGAGGTGTTCTGTCTAATGGTAATAATAGTGTATTAAAGTCCCCCATTATAATTGTAGAGGCATCTATTTCTCCACTTAGTTTTCCATTGTTTGCCTCATGCATTTTGGGACACATTGGTTAGGTGCATAAATGTTTATGATTTTTCTTTCTTCTTGATAGATTATCCCTTTTATTAATATATAGTGTCCTTCTTTGTCCCTTACAATAGTTTTGCATTTAATGTTTATTTTGTCTGATATTAGTATAGCTACTCCCACCCTTTTTGGGTTATTGTTTGCATGTAAAAATCATTTTCCAACCATTCACTTGCAACCTCCTTGCATCCCTGGGTCTAAGGTGAGTTTCTTGTAGACAGCATATAGATGGGTCATATTTCCTTATCCAGTCTGCCAATCTGTGTCTCTTGATTGGAGAGTTTAATCCATTAACATTCAATGTTATTAATGTCAAGGCATTACTTACATTAGTCATATTTCCTTTAGGTTTATATATGTCCTATTTTGTTTTTATTTCTCTTTTTATCTTTTGAGTTATTCTTACTAATAATCTTACTTTCTACACTCTCCTCCAGCCCTGTCTCTCCTGTTTTTTTCCTTTCAACCTGCAGAACTCCCTTTAGTATTTCTTGAAGGGGAGGTTTCTTGTTGACAAACTCTAAATTTCTGTTTATCTGTGAATATTTTGAACTTTCCCTCATTTTTGAATGCCAGCTTTGCTGGATACAGAATTCTTGGCTGAACAGCTTTTTCTTTTAGCACCTTACCTATGTCATGCCACTGCCTTCTCACCTCCATAGTTGGAGATGAGAAATCAGTGCTTAATCTTATCAAGCTTCCCTTGTATGTGATGAATCTCTTTTCTCTTGCTGTTTTCAGAAGTCTCTCTTTGTCCTGAGCATTTGTCAATTTGATAAGTATATGTTTTGGGTTAGGCCTGTAAGGATTTATACTATTTGAGCTGTGCTGCACTTCCTGGATATGTATATCTATGTCTCTCAAAATTGTTGGGAAATTTTCAGCCATTATTTCCTCCAACACTCTTTCTGCTCCCTTTCCCTTCTATTCTCCCTCTGGGATGCCTATAACATGCATGTTTGTGTGTTTTTTGTTGTCATTCAATTCCCTGAGTCCCTGCAGATTTTTTCCTATATTTTATCTATCTGTTCTACTATCTGCCTGATTTCAGATGCACTATCTTTTACGTCACTAATTCTTTTCCTTTGCCTGTTCAAATCTGCTGTTATGTGCTTCCAGCATATATTTTATTTCTTGCATTGGGCCATTCATTACCATCAGATCTGTTATCTTTTTATGTAGTTTACAATTTCTTCAGTATGTTCCCCCTGTGTCTTCTTAATATCTTTTATCTCTCCATTAAGTTGAGTCATGATATTTATTTGGACATCCTTGATTAGTTGTTCCACGTTCTGCATCTCCACTTGTTTTCTAGTTTGTTCATTAAACTGGACCATGTCTTCCTTCCTTCCTAAAGCTTGTAATTTTTTGTTGGTGCCTAGACATCTGTTTATCTGTTGGCTTATTCAGATAGTTAGCTTCTCTTTCTACTCTAGGGTTTTATTTTGGGTGTTGTGTGTGTGTGTGTGTGGTAAGCTTCCTTTTCAACACTTGGTTCCTCTTATTCTATATCTTGGTAGTTTTCTGTGTTCTCTTGAAAAAATATTAAGACCATAGAAAAGGAAAGCGAGAAGAAGAGAAAAAGAATAATAGTAAAAACTCTTTAAAAGACAGAAAAGGAACCATAAAAGAGCCAGGAAAATAAGTAATAAGAGTGAAAAATCATTAAAAAAAAAAAATACAAAGAAATTGGGAGGCCAGTGTAGCTCAGTGGTTGAGCGCTGGTTTCCCACATACAGGTTCAATCCCCAGCCCCGGTACCTCTAAATAAATAAGTATATATATAAATAAATAAATAGAAATATTTTAAAAAGAAAAAAATACAAAGGAATTTAAAAGTTGGGATAAAAAAGTGAAACAAGAAAAAAAAAGAATAAAATAAAAGACCAGAAAGATGAGAAGAGAAAAAGAAAAGAAAAAAAAGAAAAGAAAATTAAGACCAAACAAGAAAAAGTAGAATGAGAGAAAAACAATAGAAGAAGAAAAAATGAGAGAAAAAAGAAATAAAGAAACTAAGGAGAAAAAATAAGGGAAATAAAGGAAACAAAGAAAGAGAAAAAACAAACAAACAAACAAAAAAAACAACGCAGGGAAAACAGGCTTCACTCTTAGGCCCCTAGGATATGCAAGACAACTATTTTAAGCAGTTGTAATAAGTCAAATGGTAGTTCAGAGAAAGATATGTCCACATCTTAATCCCTGGAACCTGCAAATATAACCTTATTTAGGTCAAAAGGGTCTTTGCATATATAATTAATTTAAGGATCTCAAGTCAAGAACATTCAGGATTATCCAGGTGGGACTTAAATCCAATGACAAGAGTCCTTATAAGAGAAAGAAGAGGAGAAGACACAGAGAATAAACCCATATGAAGACTGAGGCAGAGATTGAATTTATGCAGCCACCCTCAGGAATACTGGAGCCACCAAAAGCTGGAAAAGGCAAAGAAGGATTCTCTGCTAGAGCTTATGGTGGGAGCACAGCCCTGCCAATACCTTGATTTTAGAAATCTTGCCTCCAGAACTGTGAGAGAATAAATTTCTGTTCTTTTAAGACACCTAGTTTATGGTAATTTGTTACAGTAGCCACATGAAACTAATATACCAATGTAAAGTAATAATATTGATTAGGCAAGTTTCAAAGACTGAAGACTCCCTTTTCTTTCTATCCACATAAAGGAGTTAATGTGCAATGAAAATTAATGCGTTGATTTATTTAACAAATATTTATGGAATATCTAGCAGGCAATATGCTAGGCGCTGGAAATTCATGTAAAGAAGAAAAATATATTCCCAGTTCTAATGGAACTGACACTACTGCTACTACAACAACAATAGTAGTAATGGATTTTTGTTTTTGTTTTTTTTTAAAGATTTATTTATTTACTTTATCCATTTTAAATGCCCCCTTCCCCATTTGCTGTTTTTTGTGTCCACTCGCTGGGCAATTCTCTGTGTCTGTTTCCTGCCATCTCTTCTCATCCTTCTCCTCCAGTCTTCACCAGGATTCGATCCTGGAGACCTCCAATGTAGAAGAGAGGTGTTCTGCCACCTGCGCCACCTC
>JAQZBX010068126.1:0-12173 GCA_029593785.1 Cabassous unicinctus
CTTTTGATATGCTTTCATCAAGAAAGGATGCTGGATTAGGTCAAATGCTATTTCTATGTCAATTGAGATGATCATGTGATATTTCCCTTCAATTTTTAAATGTGATGTAATAGATTAATTGATTTTCTTGTGTTGAACCACCCTTGCATACACAGAATACATCCTACTTAATAGTGGTGTAAAATTCCATTAAAATGCTGTTGGATTCAATTTGCAGGTATTTTGTTGAGAAGTTTTGCATCTACATTCATTAGAGAGATAAGCTTGAAATTTTGTATCTATCTGGCTTTGTTATCAGGGAGATATGGGTTTCATAAAATGAGTTAGGTAATTTTCTTTCATCTTCTATTTTTGGAATTGTTTGAACAGAATTGGCAGTAATTCTTTTTGAAATGATTGGTAGAATTCACCTGTGAAGCCACCTGTTCCTGGTCTTTTCTTTGTTTCGAGAATTTTGATAAGTGATTCAATCTCTTTACTTGTGATTTGTTTGTTGAGGTCTCAGATTTCTTCTGGAGTCAATAGAGGTTGTTCATGCATTTCTGATAATTTGTCCATTTCATATTGGCTGCCCAATTCTTTGCATTACAGTTTTTCATGATATCCATTTATGATCTTTTTATTTCTTTGGGATGAGTAGTAATGTTCCCTCACATTTCTGATTTATGTGCATCTTCATTCTTTTTTCATTTGTTATTATAACTGTGGGTTTGTCCATTTTTCTGTCTTCTCAAAGTAGCAACTTTTAGCTTTCTTGATTTTCTATATTATGTTTTTGTTGTTGTTTTCAATTTCATTTATTTCTGCTCTATTCTTTGTTGTTTCTTTCCTTCTGCTTGTTTTGGGGTTAGTTTGCTCTTCATTATCTAGTTCCCCAATGTGTTCAGTTGGGGCTTTGATTTTAGCTCTTTCTTCCTTTTTAATATAAGCATTTAGGGCCAAGATTACCCTCTAAATACTTTCTTTGATGCATCTCATAAATTTTGACATGTTGTTTTCTCTTTTTCTTTTGTCTTAAGATATTTACTAATTTCTCTTGCAATTTCTTCTTTGACTCACAGATTCTTAAACAATGTGTTCTTTAGCATCCATATATTTGAAAATTTTCACATTTACTAGCTATTATTGATTTCTGGCTTCAATCCATTACAATTTGAGAAGGAACTTTGTATAATTTCATTCATTTTAAATTTATTGAGACCTGTTTTGTTACACAACATGTGGTTTATCCTAGAGAAAGATTCATAAGCACTTGACAAAAATGTATATCCTGCTGCTTTGGAATAAAATATTCTGTATATGTCGGTTAAGTCTAGCTCATTTATCACATTGTTTAAGTTCTCTTTTTCCATGTTGTTACTCTGTCTTTTTATTCTATCTCTTGGCATGAGTGGTGTATTGAAATCTCCAACTACTATTGTAGAGATGTCTATTGATCCCTTCAGTTTGCCAGAATCTGCCTACTCTATTTTGGTGCACATTGTTTAGATGTATAGACATTTATGACTGCTATTTCTTTCCCTTGGATTTCCCCTTTTCTTAATATATAATGGTATTCTGCATCACTTACAACAATTTTTTAAAATTTAAAGTCTATTTTGCATGATTTTAGTATAGTGACCCCTGCTTTTTTATGGTTACTGTTTGGTTGAAAGATTTTTTCCAACTTTTCTTTTCAGCCTATTTTTATACTTCTGTCTAAGGTGAGTCATTTGTAGACAGCATATGGATGGCTCATTTTCTATCCATTCTGTCAGATTGTGTCTTGTGATCGGAGAGTACACATCATTAACATTAGATGTCATTTCTGTAAAGGCAGTAATTATTTGACAATTTTATCTTTTGGCTTTCATATGTTGTATCTTATTATATTTTTGTCTGTCTTTTGACCATTTTGATTACCCTTTCTGAAAGTCTTCATTTCCATACCTGTGTCCAATTCTTTTTCTCCTGTCTTTAATTTTGAGGATACAGAACTCACTTTAGTAATTCTGATAGAGTCAATCTCTTTTCCCAAATAATGCTAACATACACAGTATATGCTACCAGCCATCTTGAGAAAACAGAACGTCAAAAAGACAGGAATCTTGAAATGATTTCCTAATCTCAATAGATAAAAATACAATGATTAAATAATTGCTCATGGAAAACTGAGCACTGTCTGTAGCATACTGAGGCTAAAACATTTCTTGAATTATCACTTGGAATTGGCTAAGGTCAATTTCAAGAGTTGAAAGCAAGCATTTGGAGGGACAAGTGACATGTACAGACTACATTACATTAGAAATAAGAGTCCATTGATTATAAATTAGAGTAAATTTATCTGAATGCACTAAACAGACTACAGAAAAAAAAAGAAAATTCAGTACTTTAAATTTCTAAGTCAAAGCACTCAGATAACCAAGGGGCTTTAATGATGGAGAAACAAAGTATAATTTTTTCTTGCAGCATCGATTTCTGGATAAAATAGAGTATCTGGCCCTAAAGATAACCTTAATTATAAAAACAGCTGAATTTGCTGTCTCACTAAAACTCATTTATCACATTTAGGTCACTTATTGGAAGGAGGAGTTAAAACTAACAATGGAGATCAATTCAAAAATATGAGTAATTGGACCCCTCAAGTACCACTTAGATTCTCTTGCTTGCAGAAGTCCTGTTACTGTAAGATGTATTTGGTTTCCCCTTACCTCTCTATCTTATAAAGAACATACAACAGACAATATCCATGCGGGAGAATTCCCATTCTTCACAGGATCCAAATTCCTATTTTAGGCAATTGCAGAACTTCGCCAAGGTTAAAAATTCAGATGTTCTTTTTTATTATTAGATAAGTTGTAGGTTTATAGAAAATTCATGCCTAAGATACAGTTCTGATATTCCACCCTATTATAAACAGATTGCCTTTCTGTGGTACATTAGATACAATTCAAGAAATAACCTTTTCATAAATATAGTTTTAAATATAGTCCATCATATAAAATAGAGTTAACTCTTTATGTTTACAGTTCTATGATTCTTTGTTTAATTTTTTTATTCTAAAAATATATATTCAACCTAAAACTTTCCCTTTTAACAATACTCAAACATATAATCCATTGCTGTTAATTATATTCACAATAAAGATGGTCTTGAATGAAAGGGAGAGTGAATAATCTTGTGGAGGATACTTAAAACACTGCCAAAACTTTACATACTGCAAATTCTCCTGCTAGCTTATCCCAAAGTGACCTGAGATCATTTGCAATGGTTATTGTGCCTTAAGGAAAGGAAATATCCAGAGTTTTTGAGAAATACTGGATACAGTTTTTGCACAAATGTTAAGTTCTGAAAATCTGTAATGTGTCTGTAGTCCACCAATTATACTGAGACATATGGAAGGAAATTTATAAATGTAGATTTGACAGGGGTATAATATAATAGCAATAGTGGGTTCATGACTACATACAGTAATTGTTTCCCAGTTTTTGAATGCTTTGGAAAAGTCATTCTTATCAGTATTTACATACTGGTATCAGACACCTGAATGAGAGTTATCATTGTAGAAGGATCCAGTTGAAGCCATCAATACTAACTCTTCTTTCTAATATAGTAAACCAAAATTGATATTATATACTGGAGAAAATTTAGTGCACTATGTTCCAAATATTCTTCCCTCCTGCTCCCCTCAGAACACCTAGTAACCATTCTCTTTATATCAATGTTACAAATTCTTTCAATACTACACTAATAATAAGTCTACATTGGTCTATGGTTGCATTCTCTAATCACATTGGGGTTAGTGATGACCACTCTGCTTAAGATTGAAGGGGTGTCTTAGATATTATGCATCAGGTGAAAGTCACTGTTTTGCTTGCAGTTTTAGATAATTTTTGAGTTTTGAAATGGGGTTGTCCATCATCATCATTTTATTAGTTGTACTTGACGAGTCCAATAAATTGGAGAATAGGTGTTTGCTGCAACTCTGCTGAGATTCATGATGCAACCAGCATATGAATGGACTGAATATTTTAGTCCCTGGATCATATACTTAATTAGTATAGTGTTAATTAGGGGTTCAAATGAAATGGGTAAAAGAATCATGTGAAGGGAAATATAAATGCCTCTAACTCTGTTACATTGGGAAAATAGATTATCATATATTCCAAGTTAAGGTTCTCTGATGGAGTATTAATTTTGTTGGGATGTATGCATTGCCTGTAAGTTCCAGATTTCTCTAGAGTTCTCAGGAAAACCTCTGCTTGAGGCATTGTGTACTGTGGCAGACAGTGAGATCCTCCTGATATGTGCATAAGTGTAACCTCTGGAATGACCTCCCAACTCATATTGAAATCTCTTAGCTGTAAAAACTAATTTTACTTAATATTTCCCCCTTTTGGTCAAGGTATTTTTTCAAATACATTGCTAGTTGGTGCTTGATAATAATCCCTTGGTTTCAAGGAGCCTCATCCTGGAAAGCCATTCTGGGGAAAGGTAGTGAGTATATTTGCTGAGATTTGCCTAGAGGGTAGCCACATTTGAGTAACTAGGTTTTCAGGAAGTAACTCTTAGGCAGTAGATATTATAGGCTAAGTTTCAATGTTACAAGGCTAAGCTTCAAAAAGATAATCATTAATATTGACAATGTGGCATATTGGTCTGTTTTCTTTTATTAGGCACTGCTTTTATTAGGTACTGCTTATACACTCTAGACTCTGCAGGATGGGAATTTATTATTTGTTATAATTTATTATTTGTTGTTTGAGATAACATCATATGACCATATGGATACATTCATATTCCATAGAGAAATGCCCCAGATGCATTCTTCCCCATACATCCCCCCAGCACTGACACCCTGCATAACTGACCCTCCTTTACCATAGTTGCCCAAAGAATATGCCCACCATTTTATTCTCAACCAGAGTCCATTACTTCCCCAGAGTTCATCTCTTCCTTCCTCCAGCCATCCCTTCAGCTTGATGGATAACTGAACCCACTGCCTCAACCCTGCTCACACTCATACTACAGTGTCACAACCCCACATAAACCTCTGCGCCACCATAGCCCCCATGCCCTGCCTAACCATCCCTATCCACCTTATGATAAGATTTGCCCAGATTGATCATTGATTCATCACTCTCTACCCCTTTCTACCTCCTTGTAACTTATCTTCCAGACTCTTATTTCTTTGAGTCTGATCAGTATACTTAGTTCATATTATTAAGATCATGTACTATTTGTTCTTCCATGACTGGCTTAGTCCACTCAACATATGGTCTCTGAGATTCATCCATGTTGTCACAGCATCAGTACTTCATTCCTTTTTATGGCTGAGTAGTATTCCATCATATGTACATACCACATTTTCCTTATCCATTCATACTTTGATGGACACTCAGGTTGCTTCCCAATTTTGGTAATTATGAATAATGCCACAATAAAAAAATGGTGTGCATATATCTGTTCATGTCTCTACTTTCAGTTCTTCTGGCTATATTCCTAGTACTGGGACTGCAAACTTATGTGTCAAATCTATAGTTAGCTTCCTGAGGAACCACCAAACTGCACTCCATATTGGCTGCACCATTCTACATTTCTAACAGCACTGGATGCATATTCCTATTCTTCCACATCATCTCCAAAATTTGCAGCTTTCTGTTTTTTAATAGCAGACTTTCTAATATATGAAAAATGATCTCTCATTCTGTTTGGATTTGCATTTCCCTAACAGCTATTGATCTTGAAAATCCTTTCATGTGATTTGTACATTTGTATTTCCACTAGGAAAAGTTTCTGTTAAATCTCTTCCCCATTTTTTAAAATAGGTTGTGTTGGCTTCTTATTTTCAAAATGTAGGTTTTTTCCTATATGCAGAATATTAGGCCTTTATCATATAGGTGGATCCCAAATATTTTATCCTTTTGAATAGGCTACATTTTCAATTTCTTGACAAACTCCTTTGAAGCACAGAAAGTTTTTTTTTTTTAATGTTTGTGCTCTTTATTATTAGACAAAAGTGGAAGAGCCTATGTAGTAGTAGGAAATCCAGTTGAGAGAGTGCTATAACAGTCAGAGGGAAAACAAATGTTCAGAAGGAAGAGTGAGCAACAGTGCAGAAGCCTGCTGAGAAATCAATCAGGTTAAGGTTGGAAGACTGGATACCTTGGGAAGAATTGTTGGATTGGTTTGGAAGGGCTGGAATCTTGAATGCAGCTGAGTGAGAAATGAGTAGGTTGGGAAGAAATGGAGAAAGTGAATGTAAGCAAATCTTACACGAATTTTGTATGTGAAGAATACAAGTGAAACAGAAATACTTGAAGGATAGATCTAGGCAGAGTTTCCCCTCCTTTTTAACCTTGTCAGGCTCAGCAGGATTAGATATCCTTATTTTTAAACACAATCCATCCCATGCATATCTCTGCAAGGAAACCTTCCACTGAATCTATATTATCAGATTGCCTATCACTCTCATCTATGAACATCCTGAAGAGAGTGAGAATGTATATATGTTGATACTTCACATACTTAGCAGGAAATTATTTGGTGACAATGTAATTATCACTATAAATTTATGAATGAATATGTGAATAACTGAGAAATCAGGTTTTCTCTTCAAAATAATTTTCAAAGCAAAACTTGATATTAGTCACAATTATTGATGGCTAGACTTTAAATCTCTACTAGTTATTGTTTCAGGACCATGTTTTCAATGTTTTTGAGCTTCAGTTTTCCCTAGTATCAAACTTCAAACGGTCCTGAATTTTAAAGAACAAAGTTTCCAGTGAGGTATTAACTTGACTTAAAGAAAGTTATCTGTGATATAGATTCACATAGACAAATTTCCTCATAGTACATATGCTTTAAATTTCTTCTCATTAATATTAATCAAATATAAAAGGATGATCTTTTATGTTTTGTTTTCCTTACTTGTGTAAAATTAATAGCATAAATCTGAAGGTCAGAAAAAAACAAAGTGTCTATCTATGAGTTCTGGTAGTAAGAAATGGTTTCATAAACTTTACATCCAAATCACGAGCAACAAGACAAATATAGAGATACATGAGACCTCCTCAAAATTGAAATTTTGTGCTTCAAAGGAGTATATCAAAAAAGGGAAAATATTATCTATTCAATGGTGGAAAATATTTGGGACCACCTGTCTGATAAAGACTTAATATCCAGCATATATTAAGAAAGCTTAAATCTCAAAAATAAGAAGACAAACAACTCATATTTAAAAATTGGCAAGAGATTTGAATAGAATTTTTTCTAAATAGGAAATTACCAATGGCTAAAAAGCACATAAAAGATACTCAACATCACTAACTCTTAGGGAAATGCAAATCAAAACTACAATAACATATCATCTTGTACATTTGGACTGGCTGGTATTTTACAAAAAAACAGAAAACTACAAGTGTTGGATAGGATGTGGGGAAATAGGGACACTCATCCATTGCTGGTGCAGTCACTGTGCAGTTACTGTGAAAGATGATTTGGCAGTTCCTCAGGAAACTTAGTATAAAATTGCCATGTGATTTTGGCAATCCCACTTCTAGGAATACACTCAGTAAAATTGAAAACATGGATGCAAAGAGATATATGCACACCGATGTTCATCATGGCATTGTTCACAATTGCTAAAATTTGGAAGCAACCCAAGTGTCCATCAACAGATGAATGGATAAACAAAATGTGGTATATACATATGATGAAATATTACTCAGCTGTAAGAAGGAATGAAGTATTGACACTTGTGATAACCTGGATGAATATCAAAGGTCTTATATTGAGTGAAATAAACAGCCCCTAAAGGACAAATATTGCATGCTCTCGCTCACATGAACTAAAGATTTTAAGCAGATTCACAAATGTAAAGTTTGGAAGATAGGTTACTGGGAGATAGTAAGAGAATAGAAAGTGGTGAGCTGATGCTCAATCTGGGCAAAGTCAATGATAAGGTGGATAGGGGAGGTTTGGAAGTGGACATGGGAGATAGTTGTGCATTGGTGTGAGTGGAGTTGACAATGCTTGAGTTTGAGTGTGAGCAGAATTTGTGGAGTGGATTGGTCTATCCATAGAGCTAGTGGGGAAGGCTGGAGGAAGGAACTGGTAAACTCTGGGGATTCTAAGAACTGTGGTTGAGAATAAAATTGTGGGAGTGATCTTTTGGCAACAATAGCAGTGAAGGGTCACTGGTGCAGGATATCAATTGTAGAGGTATGTTTGGGGAAGTTTGAACCTGGGGAATGCCTCTATGGAAAATGAATGTGATAATAATCATAGGGTATTATCTCAGGGGGTGGAGACCAACACAATAACAAACAAAATATTAAATTCCCATTCTGGAGAGTCCTGTTATGTTCTCTAATAGAGTGGCAAGGATCTATAGTGTATATAGGCAGTGCTTAATAAAGGAAAATGGAGCAATACACCAGGCCCTTGATACTAGTGCTTGTATTTATGAGCTTTAATACTGTAAAATTGAAACTAAAACTTATAATTTCTATTGCCTAAGAGTTACCTCCTAAAAACCTCATTTTTACTGAAATCTAACCTCTCTCCAAACCAAACTTAGCAAATAAACTCACTACCTTCCCTCAGCATGGGACATGACTACCAGGGATGAGCCTCCTTGTCACCAAGGGGTTAATTGCAACATCCAACCAGTGATGCATTTGGAAAAAGACCTTAAACAATAGGGGGAGACATTAAATACAAAAGAGGTTTTATGGCTAAGAGATTTCAAAGTAGGTTGTGGGATCATTTCAGATGTTATTCTTATGCACATCTCAGGTAGATCTCACTAACTGCTGCAGTAAACAGACCCTCAAAGAGAGGTGCTCCCAAGGGCTATAGAGACATCTAGAGACTATAGGCAGGACAGACAACCCAGGAAAAACAATTCTTCAATATTTGTTCATCAATTGTAGCGAATATGCCACACTAATATAAAATGTTATTAATAGGTGGAAATATAAGTGGGGGAGGGTTGGGGTATATGGGACTCCTCTCTGTTTCATATGTAATTTTTCTGTAATTTAAAACTTCTTTAAAAATAAACTTAAAAGACAGAAATTAAAAAGTGAAAAAAAAATTTCCAGTGTCTTTCCTACCCTACTATTTGGGTCCAGCTTTCTGTTGTGTACCTATATAAAATATGGCCTAAATTTGATTTCTTCAAGTTATGGAGAATTTTTTAACAGAATTCATTGTTGATAATGATTACAAAAAGATTATCTTTTGGAAATAGAGATGATAGATAACTGGATTAGAAAACTTCGATTATGCTTTTTTAAAAAGCCTATGAATTCTATCATTATTGAAAATAATGTTATTGAAAATAAATGAAGAGAATTATATATATAACTTTTAAATCTTGCAGAAATTCAAAATGCATTTCATGCTGAGTGAAATTGGTGGGGAATTGGGCTTGATTGATATGTTCAATGGTCAAAATCTACTCAGACTCATGGGAATTAGATGAAAAATTATTCTCTTTGCAAGTCAATCTGTGTGTAGATTCTAATTAAGCCTTTTACATCCATGGCCTACTCTTTGGAATTTACTATAATTCCATAATTTGGATTACAGCACAATTTATGAAGTGAATCAGAGTAATGTGTAGTTTGGATATTTTACTTGGCTGAAAGAAATGGTATGGAGGTATGTAAATTTGCAAAAGTTATAAAAACTCTGGCATGTATGGAAGCCAAATAAAATATGAAGCCATTCAATACACAGCAACATTATAGCTTTGATTTTGACTGTTCTATTTCTCTTATTTTTCCAATCATGGAAAATAATTTGACTATGCTTTCTGTTTAACTCATCATGTGTATGTGTATATGTGTAAAATCTGTAACTATCTAGTTTCTATATCTATTCTTTTACTATTGGCATGTTATCTCATAAGTTTGATTTTGCTGAGGTACTATTTTCTTTTTCTATCCTGTGCTTATCTTTCTAAATTGCACTTATAAAGGCTATTGTGATTAATATATTTGTAGAAAAGATATATTTTATATTTACATCATTGTTAATGGATCTAGATGGATTTTAAAATTAGAAACTAGGAAAATTGCATATGCATAAACTTTCTTAGGCTTCTAAAACAATTAAATACAACCTTGTCTACTAAATGTCCCCATTTAATAAAGATTTTTCATTTTTTATTTATTTTAAGTAAATGTAAAGTCAAACTTATAAGACAGTTGCAAAAATGATAGAAAACACGTAGAAAGAACTCCAACGTACCCCTCACCCAGAAACCCAGATACATCAACTTTTAACATTTGTCATATTTGCTACATATGTGCCAAGTATTTTGAGATTCCATTTTTAACACTCAGAAATGCAATGTATAGGGAATATAATCTATCCAAACACATAACATCAAGAGACTCTATATAATAAACATGCAGTAATCTAAAGTACATACACACCATCCCAAACTCCTCAGGATTGGGGGAAGAGCTATGGACTAGAGTGGACTTAATGGTATTCTGTTGTAGAAATAATGTGATTCAAGCAAAGGAAGAAATTTCAACAGTGAGGGTGAGCCAGTGAGGAAGCCACTCTGGCTTGAAGCTGAAAGCAAAATCCCTGGAGGAGAGAGCAGAGATGAGCAGACTCTGCATTGGATGCTGCTTTATGCCTGATCACCCACAGCTGTAGCTTAGGGAAAATGGTCTCCCAGTAATGCCTTGATTTGGACACTTTCATGGCCTCAGAACTGTAGGTTTTAATCTAATAAATTCCTATTGTAAAAGCCAATCAATTTCTGGTATATTGCTCCCTGCATCTTTTGACAAACTCAAACAGAATTTATTTGTTGACTGAATGAATGAATGAGTGGATGTATATACTTCATTTTTCTTTCCTTGCTCTTTTATTGTTGAGTACTATGATCTCTCTCTATTTTTTAAATATATATATATATTTTAAAAGATGCTTAGATTACATAAATGTTACACAAAAATTACAGGGATTTCCATGTTCCCCACCTCCCACACCTCCCACAACATCCCACATAAACATCTTTCATCAGAGTGGCACATCAACTGCAATGGATATACACATCCTGGGGCTCTGCCACCAAGCATGGACCATAGGTCACATTATAGACCACACTCTCTCCCACACAATTTTGCATGTTATACGCTGATATAAAATGGCCTATATCTATCATTGCAATGTCACTCAGGATAACTCACAAGTCCTGATAAAGCACCTGTATTACAACTGCTTTTCCCTTCCCTGCCCCAAAAGTGTCCAGTGGCCACTGGCTCACCCTCACTGTTGTAATTTCTTCCATTGCTTGAATCCCATTATTTCTACAACAGAATACCATTAAGTCCACTCTAATCCATAGCTCTTCCCCCAATCCTGAGGAGTTTGGGATGGTGTGTATGCTCACACAATGAGCAGGAAGGAGTTGGACTCTCATCCTGGGGACGCCCTATATGTTCTCAAACAGAGTGGCTGTCTCTTGAGAGCACGAGCAGTTTCTAATAGGGGAGGACATACCAGTGTGGCAAGCCCTCACTGTTGTTGCAAGAAACTATGAAACTTGTCCTTCAAGGGGTGAAGCCTGGTGGTTACCATGGGCCCTGAGGGAAGGGAAGGGAGGAATACAATAGATGGAAGAGGGGGTATTTAGGGAGCAATGAAAGTGTTCTTTATGATCTTGCAATGTTGGATACAGGCCATGTTAAATTTCAGCAAAAAATTATAAAAGAGTATGGTCTAAAATGTAAACCATAATGTAAACCATTGACCATGTCTAGTAGCTATGTTTCAGTTTTTGTAATTCAGTTGTAACAAAGGTACCAGAAATAAAAAGGCTATTAATAAGGGAAGGGGGCAAGGGGGAAGATGTTGAGTATATGGGAATCCCCTATATTCTGTATGCGACTTTACTGTGACCTAAAATTTCTTTGAAGACAAAACAAAACAAAAGTAAGTCATTGGGGAAGAAATGGAAGAAAATGTCACTGTACATACAGGACAGCAGATATTACAGTGATGAAGAGCAAAATGTCAAATTAAAAAATATATATTTTTATTGTTTTTTTAATATCCCAATTTTTTATTTTAATTTGTTTTTAGATTTTCTAAATTGTTATGCGTTTTATTTCTTATGTTTAAACATGTCATTATTATTTCAATTTCCTATTAACTGTATTTAG
>JAQZBX010068127.1:0-15813 GCA_029593785.1 Cabassous unicinctus
GGTCTCTTGTCAGGTCCATTTTCACTGCTTCTATTCACTATTATACTGGAGGTTCTATTAGACAAGAAAAGGAAATCAAAGGTCTCCAGTTTGGAAAGGAAGAAGTAAAACTCTCTCTATTTGCAGATGACATGCTCTTGTATGTGTATCTTACATATATTTTGCATACCCAGAGCAGATGTTTAATATTGTATTTGATGAAAAGAAGCTTCCTCCTTCATATCCTACTATGGAAATATTTTTCTTCTGGAATCATGAAAACTGGCTTGTATGTGAACTTGATCAATATTTGATCTAGGAATCTTATCAAAACCTGTTGCCTTTTTAGCTTGCGAAAGAAATTGAATACCCTTTCTAGCCTCCTTTGCTGTCTAGGGAACAGGTGAATGATCAAAACTAGTAAAGGATTTGGGTGAGTTAATTGAAGTTATTAGTTATATTAAAGTTTTCAGGGAATATTTTATTTATCGAATTTATTTCTTCCTAACAAGGAAGGAATCATAGTTATAAAAATTGTGCTAATTGATTTTGTTCATTTAATGAGCTGCATTTTTATGTTATTTATGTTTTTAATGCACACTTTTGGTTAATTAAATTTGAGAAAGAAAAGTTAGCATTAAAAACATATGCTAAGTGCTCCATAGTAATAATTTTATGCTTTTAACTTGGGGTTAAAACACATGATTTAAAAATGTGGATGATTCAAATATTCTTCAAAAATTTAGTAGGGGAATGAGGTGGTAACAAGTGAGGAATATGGCACCAAATGGGTTTCAAATGACAATGTAGGTGATCCACTTCCATAGGTACCATTTAAAGAAATCTGCAGAAGGCTTTATACCATCATAGTAAAGAAATGTTATCTTATTTGTGTTACAGCTATACATATTTGTCACTCTCCAGTG
Source organism: Cabassous unicinctus (assembly GCA_029593785.1). Classification (NCBI taxonomy): domain Eukaryota; kingdom Metazoa; phylum Chordata; class Mammalia; order Cingulata; family Chlamyphoridae; genus Cabassous; species Cabassous unicinctus. The sequence continues at coordinate 906 of JAQZBX010068127.1, forward strand.
TTATAATTTTCCAGTTAATTTTCACTAACCTAAACATGTTCAGGTAGCATGACAATGAATAACTCAATCAGCAGATTTAAATGCAATTCCGAGTATGGGAACTGTGCTTGTCTTTTTCATCACTCTCGCCCTGTTAGGAATTTTAGTGCCAGAATGATTTTTACTTCTTGTGGCACCTGGAGCATTTCATTGTAACTATCTATAATTTTATTATACATAATTGCTTCTCTACAACTTGAAGTTCTGATTATTACCTATATATATTTTGCACAGTTTTTATGGTTTAGTTTTTAATTCACCTAAATATTTAAAAATTTTAAGTTAACGTATTCATATTTTAGAAGTAGAAATATTTATATTTCCTTAAATATTACAAACAGGGCAGTGTATAAAAATAGAAACGAAATATTTGTACATGAACTGTAAATGTTCTATAGTATATGATGATGATAATAGTTTGTAGTTATTGCTATAGATGATCAATAAATACATAATTTGATTAGAAGCTGAACTTTTGTACACTTGATCAGATCTCACGATTTTGGACCAATTCTGCAAGCTTTCTTGCTCCATCATATCCCTGCAAGGTTTGAGAAAGCTGTTCTTGGAGAAGTGAAAATTGAAGTAGGGGATACAGTGTATGGTAGATACAGACTTGAATGGGATAAATTCCTTCAGGATCTCAACTCTGAAGAATTAGGGTGTATACCCAGTAGCTTTGAACTAGAGAGGTATCCATATTAATGACTTATAATTAATTCTTTTGTTCATTTTTTAATTTAAATATATATGGTACAGTGCTCTGAGGTATTTAAAATAGTATTCCCATCACACAGATACTATAACTGAATTTCGGGCAGATGGAAGAGAGATAATTCAGGGCTCTTAATGATATTTCACTGCTCTTTTTTCTACACCAAAAGTTCCCAGATTTAATTAGGTTCATGGTACCCTTAATGCCTTAGTAATATTTTCAGGGTGCTTCTAGGCCAGAAGAAATACCTAAATGTTCTATTTACTAAATACATCCAAAGAACATTTTATGTCCTAACAAACAAATAGCTGCTTGGAAAAAATAATACACTTAAGTTGAAAGATAAAAACTTTTCTATTTTATTCCAAAATAACCACAATTATTTGTAGTTTAAACATTCTTTGAGCTCCAGGATTATAACTACTTTCTGGCATCACTTTCAGAATGTTCTTCAGACACCTCAAACTCAGAAAAGTACAAAGTTAAAGTTTTTTAGCTATAGTCCTTATAACCTGGAATCTGGTCATCTTGGAATCAGATTTCTGTTTCACATTGATTTTTCTCACAGTTGCTTTTTACCAAAGCAGCAACAGAAAACCCAACCTGGCAAAGGTATTAATTCATCAAATGAAATATAACACACTCCAGTGTTGAAAATGTGAACTACCTTGAGCTTATAGTTCAGGTGGTATTCATGAGAAAATGAGTATAGCTTTGGTTTCCTTAAATATTTAAAGTATCTTGCAATGCCTCTGTGAATTTGCTGAGGTGCCTTGAAGCATCTCAGTGCATAGTTTGGGAATCTCGGTTTTGCACTATACAACCTGCTCTTGGCCAAGGAGCTATTTTGAGGAACAAAAAATAGGAAAGGTTTATTACTCCCCTGTGTAAAGCACAAATAGATTGAATGACTATATACTGTTAGTTGATTCTCATTTATTTTGGGAACTAATATTCAAAATGAATAAATCATCTTTTTTAGAAATCAACAACTTTTGTGAAAAACAAGTCAAAGTTGGCAATAGCTCCCTTGTTGCAAAATAATTCTGACAGTGTTATTCATAAGAATAAAATTACGGATGTTTGAGAACTGTCGTTATATAATATTATGTGATTTTTTCTTGAGAACTGTACTATAAATTTAATTCTTATCTGATTAATATTATTGTGAGGAGGTTTTAAAAAGAAAATATGATAATTCACTCTTGCTTCTTTATAATTATGTGTCATGGTTAGCAGAAAGTGGGTTGGGTTTGAATTCTGACTTTTCCTCTAATGAGTCTCTGGCTAAGCTAAGCAAAGATATAACCATTTCCTATGTCTATGGTTAGTTTAGGAGTGGCATATGACCTTCTGGCCAATGAGATACAATGGGAAAGTCAGCTGGTGGGGCTTCTGGGAAAGAGTTTCCCACTGATAAAGAGTCATTGGACACTGCTGTATTATCATGTGATGTGCTGAACTGTGGCAGCTCATTTTGTGACTGTGAGAAGAAATAGCTGAGGACAAAACCAACAAAGTCAGGACAGCAGAGCAGAAGGATGGAAGTATCTTGAATCCTTGAGAAAGAAGTTCAGTTAACCAGACCCTGAACATGTCGACCTTGTTGCTGCTTGGTACGACAGAATAACTATTCCTTATTTATGTCAAGCATCCTAAATATCTTGGTATGAGAGAATAACTATTCCTATATAAATATATGTCAAACTAAGAAGTTAATCTTATACCTTAATTGATAGGTGCTATTTAAACTGAAGTTAAAGACTCAGGAACCTTGTGGGACCATGTAGGAACAGAGTCTACAGTGTAGTTGATCAAATGTGTCTTGAAAAACCTTCCAAGTAATTATGATACCTTCTCTTCTTCCTTCCAATCCTCTCCTCTGTCCCATTGAAAGCACCATAGTTATGAAATGGAATTAACAGCACTGGGTGAATAATTGATTATATATGGTGGTCAGGGAAAGGGAGGAGTCGAGTGACTCCCTTATTTTTGGTTTGGCTTCCATTCTAGAAGTTTAGTTATAGAGGACTATAACTAAAAGAACAACTTAAAGTTTGGACATTGGGAGTTGAGGTATCTGGAGAACATTCCAAAAGTGATGCCAGAAAGTATTTAGATATATAATCCTAGAGTTCATAAAGATGCTTAAACTGCAAGACTAAGAAATTTATTTGATTGCTACCCATCAGGAATGGTAGTTGAACCATGGATGTAGATGAGATTTCCCAGGCAGATTAGAGAACACCAGTATTTCTGTATGGAGTAGGGAAGAAGCATTTGAGAAGTAGGAAAAACAGTTACTGATAATAGCAATGAAATATGTCATTTCATCCTAGACATTTTTTTCTCAGAAAAATTCTAACACTTTTGTAGTTATTGAATATTGATTCATAGATAAACTTTACACATTTTAGGTTTTTTAAAAAGAAGGCTATAGGGAGCTGAGGAGGCTCAAGCAATTGAGCATCTCTCTTGCACAGGGAAGTCCCAGGTTCAGTTCCCAGTGCCTCCTAAAGAGAAGATGAGCAGACACAGAGAGCACACAGCAAATGGACACAGAGAGCAGACAGCGAGTGCAAAACAATGAGGGGAGGGGAATAAATAAATAAAATAAATCTTAAAAAAAAATAGGTTCTTCCTTAAATGCTTTTTTCCTCTTTTTATTTGATCAATTTATGTTGCTAAATGGTATCCTCCCTCATGGAATACAAAGTTAATATACCATTCTAACACTAGCAGCTTACTCTCTTCTCTTTCACAGGATGATCTTGATTATAATGCTGATTAATGGAGATACATTGATATGGGACCAAAAAAACAATATATAAAATTTCACCAATCCTTGTTTCCAGTCATTAATATGAGGATATGTTGCTCTTAGAGCATATCCAGGTGGATAAATGTTAGTGCTCTTCCTGTTTTACTATTCGTAATTCTGTATTTCTATTCTTTTGTTGTTGTTGTTGAGGTACTGGGAGCTGGGGGTTGAACCTGGGTCCTTGCACATGGGAAACTGGCACTCAACCACTGAGCTATATTGGCTCCCCTGAGTTGGTTTTTTCGTTTGGCTTGCTTGTTTTTATTGTTGTTTAGGAGGCACCGGGAACCGAACCCAGGACCACCCATGTGGGAAGCAGGCACTCAACCGCTTGAGCCACATTTGCTCCCCAAGCATTCTTTTATTTTATTTCTATTTTTAACATGACATGTATAAAAATAAAATATTTTGGGGAAATAAGAGGATTCTGAAAACCTAGGTAATTTTTATTGGCTAGGGAAATTAGGTGTTTCTCTTAAAAAAACAACAACAAAAGCCTATAGGAAAACGAGGAAATTGATAACTTCTGACCAGTGTTATTTTAAATCTATTACATAATCTATGAATGCCAATCTAAGATTGTGTGTGTGTGTGTGTGTGTGTGTGTGTGTGTGTATGCCATATTCAAAAACACTGTATGGTAGAAATGCCAGCCTTTTAAAACATTTTCCAATAAATGTAAAAATACAATTTTCAATTACCTTTTATTGCTAAAAGGATCCAAAAAAGCAATTTCCATGCATCTTATTCCTTCCTCCAACTCTGTCTCCTTTCTTTTTTAACTTCAGTTTGAATAGCACCTGCAATTAAGGAAGAAAATTGAGCCCTAGGAGCTAGGTAGGACTTCTAGCTATTGATCTGTGTAAACCCAGCTTATACTGTCAAGGGAGAAACAGTCAACTGCTGAGCTGCTTTGTCACTGACATAAGCTGAGAGAGGATTTTTTTGTCTATACTGTTTATACACTAGTCTATAGACCTGCTGGCTGGTTGAATTTTAAAGAGTGCGGAGGTTTAAAGACTTGTCCCCTGAGGGATGCTTCTGCCAGTTGGGAAGCGAGCTGAGGCTGTTTTGCAGAAGTGTATGCGTGTGTGTTGGTTGGGGAAGATGGGAGGGGGAGGGTGTGGAAGACTGAGCAACTAACTGGGAAGCATTCTTCTTAATTTGAGTCTTAATATTGATGTGAAATATATTACTAATTTGGATATATTTAGAAGCAGACATTGAATTTTGAATATATGTTCTTCATTGTTACAGAAATTCTATAAACAATTTTGCAGGATAATGTCTAAATAGTGTTGTTCATATGTGTAGTAAAAATGGTAAATGGCTTTGCTTTATGCAGCACAAGACAAGGATTAAGCAATGGGCTAGTGAACTGTTCTTTTGGGTAATGAACTGCTTTTCAGTTTAAATAATTTAAGTTATTTTCAAGGTCAATGGCTCTTTTAATTACATTTACAAAATATTGTCCTTAATAAAACAGCTTCCTCTAAATATGGGGTCTGTGCTCATACTTGTAAAGGCATATATTCATAAGCAAACTTGGTAGTCTGCCCTAAAGATAGTCAGTTTTGCTTTCTTACATGATGTTTTTCTTTCTGCTTCAGTGAGTTAAGGATCTTTAAACTTTCCTAGGCATTGGTATTGGAACTTTACAATGTTTTACTTTTAATCGATGTCTTATTGCAATCTACATTTTAAACGAATGTGAGAAACTTTAACCACTCAATACCTTTTTTTATATATAGGGTTTAAATATTCAGATACTGTTGATTTATCTGGATTTCAGTTTTATTGGTAAAGAGTTGGTAGGTATGGTTATTTTTGGCATGGATATTTGCTTTTTGTTTTTAACAGGAAACATTCTTAAAAATTTCTGCTTTGTCTTCTAAAATTACCTAATTTTGAACTTGTATGATGTTACCTTCAATTCTAAAGTTTTTAACATTTGAATCAGAGTTAAGTTTAAGGTGTTTTTCGAATAATAACAAAATAGATCTTTTTCTATTTTTTTGCCAAATGGCTTACAGTTATTTCCATTTTGTTATAATTTTTAATGTGTATTATTTCTAAATGCTTTAAAAATATTTTATAATTACTTTACAATCATTACAGATTTCAAAATCAAATAAGATTATTTTCTATGCTTAATTAAAACATTGATTTTGATATTAGACAGTTCTTAAGTAAAAGTTCACAAGATAGAAGCTATGTTATTTTAACGTAAAGGCTTGTTTTTAGATACACATTTATTTGGGTGTTATTTGAAATAAAACCTAGTGTTTCTGTTGTTGAAATTATCAAGGTTTGAACCATATAAATGGTTGTTTCTTTAGCGGCAGAAAGTCCTTTTTTAAAAACAAAACAAAACAAAACCCCACATATGACTATGGGACATGTAGAGTTGTTATATCTCTTAGTAATTCATTCTGCTGCCAACTTCATTCCCTTTTCTCTGCCTGCATTTTAATTGAAACAACATTTATATTTTTGAGCCAGGATCTGTCAGAAGTCCCCGTGGCTAGTCTGTGGTACAAGTAGCAGCAGACGTAGCTTACCCATATGGTGCAGTGCTTCTTGTAAAATCCATATGGCCTTGTTGAAGGGAATCCCAGCGGGGATGTGAAGGGTGTTAATACCCTTCAGGCCAGGCCTTTCCCTCCTGGGGTTTCCGTGGCATTGTCAGTGCAATCTGCCAAAGCACAAACTTAATTCCTTTTTAATAATCAATTATTTTAGTCTAGGAACCTGCGCTATTTTCCTCAAGAAAAAAAAGTTCTTGTTTTAGAAAATGTCTCAAAAAAGTTTTAACTGCATCTTCATAAATATTCTAAAGTTTTGCTTTTCTTTTTAATTTTTATTTTGCATTTGTAGGAAGTACTAAAGAGCGTGCCAAAGTTCTGTTTCCCCTTTGACATTGAAAGGTACAGTATGATGTCACCATTTAAAATAACTGTAGCCCATCTTAGTGCACACTTTAAAATTATTACATGAGCTTTTTTATGAATTGAAATGTGCTTTTGCTTTACTGATTCTAAGAACAAAAAGGGCCAAACCAAATAGTATTTGGAGTGAAAAAACCTTTTAAGTCATTATATCTTTTGTTTTCTTCACTGTGGTCAGTAAGGAGAAGTCTTAAATTGTACTGCCAATAGATTCCATTTCCTCCCTTTGTTCTTCAGGGACATATCTTAACACTAGCAGGAAAAAAATTAATATGTCCTTGATCAGAGACTTAGAATTGTATTTTTTAAATTAGATCTGTATTTCCTGGTTTCTATCTCACTTCACCCTAATTGAAAAGACCATCTGTGTGATATTGTAAAACTCATGGCTAGTTGTCTCCCAAGAATAGCTTTATAGAAATAGTGCAATATTATGTAAGGATACAAGGAAACCCTTGTATCCTTGTGGTTTTGAAAATCTCATTATGTTTGTATTTTACTTGAACAAATACTGATTGAATAGACCATTACCTGTCTATAGTTGGAATTTCATAAGAGTATGTATAGCCTTTTGAGCATAATAATATCATATATTATTTTTCATGTGATTTTCCACACCTTATTATCAGTTTTTTAAAAATAGTTTAGTATGAAGGGTTTTAAAAGAAAATATTATTTTAGGGAAATAGTTTACTTGGCATAAAGAGTAGGCACAATCTAAAATTTTACTATATTAAAGGTAACACTTTCCAAATGATGGGATAAATGAATGTAGCTGTTGAATAAGTGTTGCCCCTTGTTTTTACCTAATTGTTGCAATTTTCAAACAAATAGCAACGACAAAATAAATGAAGAAAAGCTATGAAAGTATAATATGAGCATTGGGCACTAGAGGGCACAGTAGGCACTGGAGGTTGTTTATGAAATTGTAAAAGAATTGAAAAACTGTCCCCTTAAAAGTGACTTTGTTAAATGTCTGGCATTTGAAATGCAATATATCCTGACGATTGAAACAGTATATAATATTGGCACATTGGTTGCAAAGTAATTTAATTCCTTTTTCACAATCCTTTTGGCTATTTCAAAACCAAAATTCAGGTGTCATAGGTATTTTATTTTGAGACAAGGAAGCAGATGTTCTATTATGGGTGTACAAGGCAAGATTGTAGTCAGAACCAGGAAAAATATTTATAGATGTGTCTTAAATAGAAATAAAACTTCAATCTAATTATTTATATTACACCTTACACTGTACTGTCATGTATATTATAGTGTTATTATATTTAGTGTTATTATATTTAGTTCTAAATCAGCTAAAATTCTTTACAGCTTAGCTAGTAAGCTTTTTTTTTTTTTTTGTAGAAATTACATTCTTATTTTATACTTGGAAATTTATCCTTCTGTATGTGGATAGCTCTAAAAAAATGTGAAAAATAAAACCTGATAGTATATTGTATGGTACTTTATTGGGTGAGAATGTAGACAGAAGAAGCAATTAAATGGAGTTGATGGTGGCTGCCATTAGGTTCTAAAACAACATGGTTTGCTACTTAAGTAATCTTAGAATAATCAGAAAAGGGAGATTAGAGTTGAGCAAAATGACTCATGATGTTTGAGCCCTGGTTTATTTTACACATTTCACACTCATTTTAATTTTAGAACGTAATTCTTGTTCTGAGAACCAACTGATTGGGAAGGTGGAGCCAGTACCACATATAACTATATTCTTCTAGTTTTCTTCAACAGAATTCTCATACAAGGCTTAACATTTCATAATTTTTCAATATTTTAGGGTATCTCAAAATCAAGTTGGACAGCACTTTACCTTTGTACTGACAGACATTGAAAGTAAACAGAGATTTGGATTCTGCAGACTCGCATCAGGAGGCAAAATTTGTTTATGCATCCTTAGGTGAGTATTTGAAGTAAAAAAAAAAAATTAAATGTAAAATAGATTAACTATCTTTCTTTTGTACTTTGTTATGCTAAAAAAAATCCTATAATTTGTTTTTTTCCCCCCTCTAAATTTAAGTAAGTTGAAAAATATTTTCCTTTACTTTCTATATATAGCATCAGTTGGGCTTAAAGATTTATTAGTAATATGGTGAAATTTTTCTTGAAAGAACTGATTTTAAAATTAGTTTCTGTGGTTTTTTTTTCAATTAAATATTAAGGGTTTAAATAATATACAAATTTCACATATTAAATAGGATGTAAGAAAAAAATTGAATTAAACTGATGTGTGCCCTTTGCTATCACTGAACCAGAACTTGGATTTTTGAATGTGAATTGCTGCTTTTTGGCAAAGGTTGCAAACTGGTAACCCTGGACAGAAGTGTTTACAGGTGTTTAGTTTGGCCACATGGTGCTTTACAAATTTAAAAGAAGTTGCTAACCTTATAAATTTTGTAAAGCTTTGCATAAAATTCAGATTTCGAATTTGTTTTGAAAACCAGGAATATCTACTTATTCTGCTCGTGTGCTCCCCGATGGCAGTATTAAGCTGGAACTAAGTAGTGGGTTTTCAGTTGTGTCATGAGCTTGCCAGTTGCCCCAGTTCCTTACTCCTCCTGCTTCAATAGCTTAATTATCTGCCTTGACTCAGTAGGTAGTTGAGTGTGTCTCTTGCCTTTGGACTCAGGATTTGGGTTGCTGGTTTTGGAGAAGGAAGGGTCCTAAAGGTTAGCTTCCACAAAATGTATCTTGAGGAATCAGAAATCCAGATGTATCCTATAAAAATAGGTCTCTGTACTGTTATTATAATCTGGATATTGATCAAGCTAGATTCTATAGAAATTCTTAGAGGAGAAGAAATAATATTTAATTTATGAATTAAAATATTATGCAGAACAAGTATAAAATTAATGTCTGTTCATTTGCTATTTTTTTAAAGATTTATTTATTTATTGGTAGCAATTAATTTTTTAAAAATTAATGTGTCGGGTAGAGTTTCTATATGTGTCTAACATGGAGTCTTGAAGCGGAAAATATTAGCTTACTTGACTACGTAGTAATCAAAACTTTGGTGTGGTGGCAAATATAATAAGGAAATTTAAAATACAGCCACTCTAACAGAGGGCCAAAAACTGCAATATGTAATAAGCACCTATAAGTTAATAAGAAAAACAATTCAACAGAAAAGTAAGTAAAGCATCTGAATGACGTATTCACAGAGAAATATAAATGGCATGTAAACCTATGGCTGATGCTCAACCTTATTAAAGATCAAAGAAATGGGAACATTAGAATTTGCAGAAAATAAAATATTTATTGTTAATAAACATGAGAGGAAACAGGCACTTCATGTACTGTTTGTATAACTGTAAAATAATATAACCTTCTGAAGGGAAATTTAATAATATCAGATTTTAAAATCCTCACTGAACTCCTTGACTCAGTAATTCTAGTTGTGGGAATTTAAATACCAAAAATATTCCCAAGAGTGAGAATAAAAGTATAAACGAAGTTATTTACTATAACATTGTTTATAAATAGCAAAAAAATTGTAGCAACCTAAGTGTCCCTCAGTAGGGAATTGATTAGGTCTATTATGGTATATTCCCCAAATCCCGGGCCCCTTCTGCCCCCTATTCCCTCTAAATCCCTAAATGTTAGCTCCTTGAGGACAGGTACTTTTGTCTGTTTTGCATACTAATATATCCTCAGTGCCTAAATAATGCCTAGTACACCTCTTAATAGCTATTTGTTGAATGAATAATTTAATTAATAAATGACTGATATAATGGAATATTATTTAGGTATTGGGAAAAATTACATACACATACACACACTGACTTAGAAAAGTATTCAAGGTGTGTTTTAAAATGATGAAAAGTTTCAAGGTGATAATTATAGTATGTTCTTATATTTGTAGAGGAATATATATGTATATATGAATGAATATATTTTAAGAAGTAGCTAATACATAACAAATATTTCTATGATAATATATAATTGTATATACTTATAAAGGTGTCTAGAAGGATATACCCACAATTTTAACTTTATACCCTTGAGCATTTATCCATATTTTGCAATGAGTGGAAATCATTTTAGCTACATTTTTTCTACTTTAAAATTCTGAGGTGTTGGAACTATAAATAGCATATTTAGTGAAAAATTTAGCCAGATCACTTTTTGTCAAGTAAAATATATAGTGTGTTTGCAGGATGGGGAATTATCTTACTAGTGTGTTTTACAGTTTTAGTATAGGCACTTGAAAGGCATTCAGTTAGCTGATGATTGTAGTGTAGCAGAATTAAGAATGGGAAGGGGACAGTTGTTTCATTCCATACCTTTGAAACTTGGGGTCACAGAATGAAAGAATGACCTTTGAAAGAGAAAAAAATCTTACGGCAGGGTGACCTTCTCATCACTATCTTGGAGCCAGATATTAGTGTTTTTCTGTAATTTCAATGTGCAATGTTCAACATGGTTGAAATGCTTTTTGAAGTAGTTAAGAAAAATGCTACTACACCTAAAATTTATTTTCTGTCTTTTTACCCCTTCTGACAATACTCATTTATTTGACTTCACTGTATCCTTAAATTGTAGTAGAAGAAAGTTTTTTGTTTGTTTGTTTCAGTATAAAACCAAGACTTAGAATAAGTAGTAATTTTTTGAGGGGGGGTAGGAAAGGAAGTGGGGGTAAAAAGTAGGGTGATCTAATGAGCTATTCATAGTATTGGTAGATACATCTTTAATTCTTTCATATGACATATTGACAATTCCTTCCCAACTTCTATGTTCATCACTGTATAAAACTTGAAAAAGGGATCTGGCCAGGTACCTCGTCTTATAACAAAAAAGATTCCTTCCAAGTAAACATAAATTTATCAACACTCAAAGTATGACATTTTAACCAAATCAGAAGACTCAACTGCCTTATCTATCATCCAGCTAACATTTTTCTCTTTATTTCGTCTGTTCATGAGATAGTGGGACAGACTCTTTCAAATGCATTTAACTACAGCACTGCCTGTTGTACCAGTATGTATTGCCACCAAAAAGAATTGAGTTTAGTTGCACAAAATGTGCTCTTTGTGAAAAAAGTACTAGTTCTGTGTGATAACTGACTCCTTTTTAAGAGTACGTATCATTCATGCTTTTTAATAAAAATGTCACATATATCCAAGTGGAACTACTCTGTAGCCTAGCAATGCTACTAGAAGTGTCAAAGAAGCAGGAACATTTCTGTTGCAAAGGCAAGCTCTGCATCAGCATCTAGAGCAGAGGCTGCAAACTGGCTACTGGCAAGCTATACCTAGCCCATGCTCATATTTTATGTGGTCAACAGTGCTGTTGTTGTTTAATTGAACAAACTGATAACTTCTGATTTGGGTGAATTCACTTAAAAATCCGGATTTCCTGTTCCTCTTAAAAGTAAAAATTAAAAAAAAAAAACAACTGGCAATACTGGCCCATATATTTTCCACTTTGCAACAAATGCCTAGAGCTGGGTAGTGACTTCTCCCTTTGAATATGTCTTGCACTATTTGGATCACCATATTCATCGTAATTTCCTATTGTTAGACACCTGACCTGCTTCTTTCATTTGAGTTCCCTACATCTAGTTTGTGGTCCCTGTAGGTATTTGAATTCAAAATCAGTAATATGGAACAAGTGCCCAACAGGAAGCCTTATTGCTCACTTTTCTTTTTTTTAATCAGAGAAGAAAATGGTCCAGGATGTACAAAATAATGCAATGATTAAAATATTTTAACAAGATCCTATTGCACAATTTAAAATCAAATTGTTTAACAAAAATAACATCCTTTTCTTTTTAAGAAAAATATTTATGTCCCAAAATTTTCATCTGGCCTTAAGCTAGGTAGATAGTTTTGGCAGATAAATATTACAATTTATATAAGCTTGCCTTGATATGGGAAGAAATGTTATGATTTACATGCTTTTATTTTTGTGTTTTTAAGATAATTTTAAAGCAATATATATTCAAAACAATTTTTAACTAGTGTATGAATTCTTAAACTGATTATCAATGTTAAAATTTTTTTTCACTAAATGTTACTGTTTCAAAGTCAGTCAGAATCTGTTCTCTAGAGCCAACAAGGTAAGCGCTAGAAAGTTTTAAAAAATTACACTCAACATATAGTAATGACTGAATAAGATATTTACCTTGAATTTTAAAAAGCTGAAAATGCAATTTCTTTAACAAAGAATAACTGCATCTCTTATAGTCTTATAAACGTGCATGCATGTAAAACAAATATATTAGGGCCAATTATTTTAAAACAAAAGGCAGGAGATTCCTTAAAGGTTAATTTCAAGATTATTTCTTTAATTCTCCTTAAGGACATGGCAAAAGACAGATGTATATATAAAGTCACGAGTCCATTTTATGGCAGTAAGAAGACTTCCCCCACACTTGTGCTTCTACTATAGAGCTGATAAAACTTTTACATTCAAAAGTCAAAGGTTAAATAAAGGAAAGGAAATGTTTTTTGTCAAATAGTCAGGTAACCACTAACAGTCTAAGTGATCAGCAGGAACCTAACTTCTAGTAATCAAATAAAACTAAGGAAACTGCCTTTCCTTAGAAAAACGTCTAATGTCTAGAGGCTGTTTTTCTGTCTGGAAAATTGACACAAAATGTGTAAAATTGAAACATTCTGCTTCTAAGGGATTTTCCCAAAGGAAGAGTGTGAAAGCCCCAAGTTTGGTATGAGTTAAAGGGGTCGGGGTAGGACAACAAAGACCCTAAACATAAATCTGTCTTCTTTATAAAGAGTATTTCATGTTGAACTCTTGGCGACAATTTTATAGTTGTAAAATTGTGTTAATCAAATTAGGAAAAAAGTTACTTCTTACTTTTTGCTGTATGTGAAAGCAGTGCTAAATACAAACATTGGCAAGATTTAAATCAGTATTATCTCAAGATATTTTTGAAATCTTGATAAAACTAGGATAGACATATAGAGTTAAAACATGACAGTGCTGAATACTCAAAATTAAACATCAACTTTTTAATAAACCTAAAATCTAATATTTCTTCTAGAAATTGAGCAAAATTAATAGAAATAAAGGAATACCAATTTTCAAATATTTTAATAGCAAAAATTCAGGAGAAGAACACATCATTTTTATAGCATTGCATGCAAATGTTCTGGCTTAGAATTTTAAGGTAAATCAAAATTATTTTCAGATATTATAATGGCATCATCCAGCGAGTAGGAGAAAAGTAGCTTTAAAGCATTATGTGCAAATTTTCTAGCTTAGAACTCTAAGATAGAGCATTTTTAAAAATTAATAAAGTATATAAGTTACTTAGCAGAGGGCTTAGCTCATAGTAAACAAACTCTAACTGGTGTTCCTATTAATTTATTTTCATTAAGTATTATTCTTATCATCTAAAACCTAAAAGAATCTTTGCTACTCAGGAAATTCATGTATTCCAGGTAAGAATGTAAGTGATGAAAAAACAATAATCAGAAGAGAAATAATCTTTTTGTGTGAAACTTCAGCTTTTAAGGAAAGAAAAGAAGGTGAAAGTGGTTAAAGATATGTTATATATATTTCTGTGACATATTTATGCTGGTGTTTTGTCACTTTTTCAACAAATTTTAATCCTAATAAGTACGTGAATTCTAAGACCAGGGCACCCTACAAAACTGAATGCAACATTACTTGAAGTCTTTGGTTTGGAACCAGCATAGTTGAAATTTTATCATATATTCTGGAAAACAGCCGAGTCTGTTATGAAGAAAATGGAACTAATTTAAGAGACTTGGTTGTTCTAATCAATACTAGGAATAGCTCATTAGATCACCCTACTTTCTACCCTTCACCTACCCCCTGCCCTCAAAATTACTAGGTATTCTGAGTCTCGGGTTTATATTGAAACAAACAAACTTTCTTCTACTACAGTCTAAAGACACAGTGAAGTCAAATAAATGAATATTGTTGTAAGGGAAAGACAAGACAGAAAATAAATTTTATAGAATAATAGCATGTGACAGTTTGAAGCTGGGTGGATCCCAGAAAATCCTGTTCTTAAAGCTAATCAATTCCTGTGCATGTAAACCTGTTGTAGATGGGTCTTTTTAATAAGATTCAATTAAGGGACTTTTCCTTTTCATTAGTTTACTTTGGTAGGGCATGACCCAGGGTGGGTCTGTATCCTCTTACTGGAGTCCTATATAAGCAGTGGAATAAAAAGCCACAGACACAAAGAAAAAAGCCACAGAGAAAGAAAGAAGCCTTCAGAAGTTGAAGTCAAAGAACCTGGGAGAGAGAAAAGCCACAGATGGATGATCCTGAAGCTGAAGCAATGAGGTCTGGAGGAGAGGGGAGAGAAGTGGATGCTGCCATGTGCCTGGTCACCCACAGCTGAGCCTGGGGAGAAAGTGAGCCTGGAGGGGAAAGCAG
>JAQZBX010068128.1:0-15808 GCA_029593785.1 Cabassous unicinctus
TGAGTCCGCGTCCACCTGCCTTCCAGATTCCAAAATGTTGTCTTTTATGGTTTATTAGTTCTTGCTGATTCATACTGTGGTAAGCAGACTAATGCCACCCCCACTCCAAATGCCCACGTCCTAATCCCCAGAATATGTGACTTCCTAAGGCAAACGGCACTTGGCAAATGTGATTAAGGTTAAGGACCTTGAGATGTGGAGATTCTCTAATCACATAAATCATTCAAAGCAGAGCCGTTTTCCCAGCTGTGGTCGGAGAAAGGGACTGTGATGAAGGAAGCCAGGCCAGAGAGGTACCACCTTGCTGGAGAAAGGGGGCTAAGGGCCAAGGAATGCAAAAGTGACCTCTGGAAACTGGGAAAAGATAAGGAAATGGATTCTCCCCTAGAGCTTCCAGAAAGGAAGGCATCCCAGCCAACACTTCGATCTTAACCCAGGGAGATCTGTCTCGGACTTCCGACCTATAGAACTCGAAGGTAATAAATATGCATTTATTATTTTTTTAAAATTTTATTTATTTTAAAAAGATCCTTAGATTACATAAATGTTACACAAAAAATATAGGGATTCCCATGTTCCCCACCTCCCCCACCTCCCACAACCTCCCACATAAACAGCCTTCATTAGTGTGGCACATTAATTGCAATTGATAAACACATCCTGGGGCTTTGCCACTGAGCATGGACCATAGTTGACATCGTAGACCACACTCTCTCCCACACAGTTCTGCATGGTATATGCTGATGTAAAATGGCCTATATCTGTCGTTGTAATGTCACTCAGGACAATTCCCAAGACCCAAAAAAGCCCGTGTCTTACAACTGCTTTTCCCTCTCCCTGCCCCCAGAGCCTCATATGGTTGTTTTAAACCACCGAGTTGGTGGTTACGTGTTCTGGCAGCAAGAGATGACTGACACTCACACCTCAGAAAAATCTGTTTGCTGTCTTTTTAAGGGAGGTTTCAGGAGACAGAGGAGTTCAACCTGCCGTCTTTAACCAGAACTCTCCACTGAAATCTGATTTTGTCTCCACCCCTTCGCGAACTCTTCTCCTCCAAGTCACCTTGCGACATCACGTCGCTGGGCTATGTTTTCCTTGACTGTTGAGCAGCTTTTGAGCCCGTTGGCCCCTCCCTTGCTCCTTGAGGGTCTCTTCTCTCGGTTTCTGTGACTCCACTCGCCCCTGGTTTCCTCCTACTTCACTAGCTGTTTCGTCTCTGCCACCCTAGTTTTCTAGTTTCTCTACAAAACCTCTTAAATGTTGGGGCTCCTCGAGGCTCAATCCTGGAGCTTCTTCTCACCTCCCTCCGTCTTTCTGGCATGATCTTGTCCAATGGATGGCTTTAAACGCCGTCTTTATGCTGATGACACCCATGTTACTACTGCCAGCCAAGAGACCCTTCCTTTGAGCTCCAGACTCTCATTACCAAGTCCTCCCTTGACGCCTTCACTTGGGCATCTGACAGGCTGCTCAAATTCAAAATATCCATGGCAGAATTCTTGAGTTTCTCACCAGACCACTTCCCTCCCCTGATTCTCCCCATCATCTTAGCAACAGTAGGTTGCATGGGTGCGGGGAGGGGGTAGACATCCATCCCAGAAACCGCAGATCCTTCCTGGACCCCTTTCTTTCTCTAACCCATCAGCAAATTCTGTGGGTTCTGTCTCCTAAGGATAACTCGGAGGCATCTACTTCCCCACCTCCGATCCCTGCCTTGGTCCAGGCCACTGGGTGATCCCAGTGAACTCCATGCTGGTTTCCTGCATCCGCTTGGGCCTGGCTGCCATTGATTCGCCCCAGAGCAGCCTGAGGGATTGTTTAAAATGTCAATCAGGGGAAGCGGATGTGGCTCAATCGATAGGGCTCCCGTTTACATATGGGAGGCCCTGGGTTTGATTCCCGGGGCCTCCTGGTGAAGGCAAGTCAGCCCGTGCGGCGCGGTGAGCTGATGCAGCAGAATGACCCAACAAAGGGAGACAAGCAGACCCAGAAAAACACACAGCAAATGGACACAGCGAGCACAATCAGCAAAAGGGGGGGATAAATAAATAAAGAAAATCTTAAAAAAAAACAACAAAAAAACGTCAATCAGGTTATATCACTCCCCCCACTTAAAAGCCTTCAAAGGCTTCCCAGTCATATCCAGAATAAAATCCAGCCTCCTCACCATGGTCAAAAAGGCCTATGTGCTCTGCCCTTTCCTGCCTCTCTTTCCTTACCCGACATCCCTCTAGCCACCTGACCTGATATTTCCTTGCACTTACCAAACTCTAACCTGCCTCTGGCCCTTTGCACTCACTGTTCCCTTTGTCTGGAATGTGCCCCCCCTCCCCCCCACCAAAGGTCAGCTCCTTCCCATTCTTTAGGTCTCAGATGGTGTCTTCCCCACCATCCCTCTATTTGGTTCCTTATTAGTGGTTTTTGAACTTTAATGATCGTATTTATTTGTTTGTTTCCTTGTTTTATGTTTGACTCTTCCATTAGGATATAAGCCCCATGAGATCAGGGATGGTATTAAATTTGTTGCATGAATGAATAAATGACAGAATGAACACATTGGGCACCTGTGATGTGCCAGTGCTTTCACGTACACCAAATTATTGCATTTTCACAACAACCCTATTTCACAGGTTGACTATTTCCCAGCTCCTCTTGCACTTTGGTGTTCTGATCTAATGTGGGCAGCAGTGAGGTAGGCAGCTTCCAGCTTTGGCCCATAAAAAGTCATGCATGAGTGTGAGTCGATTTCAACAAAACTGCTAAAATAAATATTCATGCCTGATCTCCACTCTCTTTCTTTAGCACCTGCCAGCTGGATGTCGAGGATCCAGCAGTGGATTCTGAGGCCCTGGGTGACAACACTCACCAGCTGGGAGGAGCCTGGGTCCCTGAAAGACCGCATGGAGCAGAACCTGCCTCTAGACTTTGCATAAGTAGGACATGAGCCTCTACTGTGTGAAGCCACTGAGACTTCGAGGTTTTTTTTGTTCCAACATCTAGTCTCGCCTTAATTAATACATCAAAGCACCCTATGTAGGTGGCAGGGTGATACTTTTGTTGACGATTTGTCATCGATTGCAGATGTGTTCTCCGCAGGGCTGTTTCTTGCATCACCCCACAACAGAAGGTGCTCACATCTCTCTTACAGCACATTGCACTGCATGTAATTGTTTGAGTGTGTGCCTGTCTTGTCCTTGCTAGGCTGTGAGCTCCCCCCAGGGAAGAGCCTCTGTCATGTTCATCTCCATGGTCTCAGCATCCAGTCCCCAGGAGGCCTCAAGGAAAGCTTGTTGAACACACAAATGAGTGAACTGGTTGCCCGCACCCCTCATTGCCTCTCTGTCCCTGAAAGCGCCTGAGAAAGGCTCATCCCCTAATTTTACAAAGGCCCAAAGAGAAGAAAGGACTCCCCGAGGGTCATACAGAACTAGCAGAAGAACTAGCATGCCCCACTGCTGCTAAACATAGCAGCAGGCTGTTCAGAAGTGAATCCTGGTGCCTTCCAGGGCCTGGGGAGAAGCTGGGGAGCGGGTGGGGTAAGGGAGGGCTGCCACAGGCGCCTCTAAGCCCCCAAGGTGACCCCACCCTGCCTCACTGCCCCACTGCCCTTCCTCCAGCAGGAAAGAAACACTCCAGAGCCTTCCCTCCCACCTTCCCCAACTAGCCCTGCCCGGCTCCCGCAGCCTGGGCATCCACATCACTCAGTATTTTTAGCTTCACCACCTGGCACCTGTGGTCACTATCTCTGCCCAGCTTGGCGGTGCCCTCTCCCCTGGCCTTAAAGGGCCGTCACCAGTTAGAAAGGAGACTGGCTCCCACATAGAGCCCCTGGCCAGGGAAGGAGGCAAAGGCAAGGGGGCATCCTCTATGGGGGAGTCCTCAAAGTTGGAGGTGGGAGCTGGGGGGAGAGAGGAAGGGGAGCAGGATCTCATGGTTGTCAGACTCTAAGGCCTGTACCAATCTCATTTTGGAGTTCCCCAAATGCCCATTTGGATGGGCCACTCACCCGGGGAACTGGTTAATATCACACATCCAAGACCTGAGGCTGAAGAGTCTCCCAGGTGGGCCTGGGAATGTGTATTTTTTAACAATAAACTCAGATAATTCTGCTGTCCTATCTTCCTATGCCTCATTCAATCATTCAACAAGCATTTAACAAGCATTTTGAGCTCCTGCTGTGAAAATAGCCCAAATCCACCGCTTTGGAGTTCAAAGAGCACTTCCACACCTACAGTCTCATTGGAGTCTGCTGACTGGTCTCTATTGTGCTGCAAACCCTTCCCATGGCTCGCCCCATCTCCTGCAGCTCAGCAGTGTGTGATCTCTGTGATCAGGTCCCTGCTGCCCTCGCCAGCCTCATTGCCGCCATCCCCACAACAAGTTCTTTTCCATGCCCCTGGGCCTTTGCTTGTGCCGTGCCCGCCACCCATGATGTCCTTTCCTCAACTCCATTCACCACCTGGAAGAGGACACATCCTTTGTGGTGGGGTCTCCTCAGGCCCCTGCAGCTCAGGTAGGCAGCGTCTCCTCCTGGCTTCCTGAGCACCATGTGCTCGCCCCCATTCGACCCCCGTGCTCCGTGCTGAAAGGATCTGCTTTCTCCCCTCTCTCCTCGCAGGCTGTGACTCTGTGAGAGCCAATCGCTCCCCTGTCCTCAGAGCCTGGCACTCTGTCTGTGCTCAGTCCCCATCTGTTCAATGCTAAGCCAACAACCACGGCAGGGGTTATCCTCCCATTTCACAGATGAGGAGATGGAGGCCCATGGTGGGGAAATAATTGGCTCAGGGTCCAATAGAGAGATTCAGGGAGGACTGCAAGAGCCCCCACCCCACCCTCCTGCAAGGTGCCTGGAGGGGGCATCCGGCTCAGCCTGGGCCCGCCCTCCTCCCTGCCCAGGACAGTGCTGTCTCAGGAAGTTTGGGGCAGCTGGGCGATAGCAGAAGTGACCCCTGTCTCCCCTGAATGTTTGCATCCATTCCTGGAGCCTGTGGTCACAGCTTGGGTAATGCACTTGGACGGAGCCGGGCTTTCCTTGCAGTTGGGGGTGGAGAGAGCTGGCAAAGGGACGATGGTTCCTAGAGCATGACCCCCCATCCATCCCCCCATATAGGTACATAGAACTCATACCCACTCCCACGAACATGTATGCACACGCACAACCACACACACTCACTCCCAAATATACAATCACACAGCCACACAAATCTTCATTCTCTTTCTTTCTTTTTTCCCTCCCTCCCTCCTTTCTTTCTTCTTTCCTTTCTTCTTTCTCTCACACACACACAAGCATACACATATGCACACATTCACTTTTACTGATTCAACAAAGACCCGACACCTATTAGGAGCCAGCACAGGGCACCTGCACCTCTCTGCTCAGGATGGGGCAGGGCAAGGGGTAGGGGCTTTCTGGAGGGCTTCCTGGAGGAGGGCATTGCAGCTGGGCCTGGATGGAGGGTAGCCAGAGGAAGGGAAGTTTGGGCAGAGGCCTAAGTGACCAGTTCCAGGGGGTGAATATAGAGGAACAGAGCAAGACGAGGTGGGAGGGGCGGGCCTGGTGTATGCAGGCCTTGAACGCCCAGCCAAGAGACGGCGTCATCCTACGGGAGCTGGGAACCTTGGAGGGCTCTGAGCAGGGAGGGGCCTGACACCATGGGAGCGGACAGACAAGACGGGAGAGATAGAGAGGAGGTCGTGGTGACCACCAGGTGAGAGACCTGAGTCTGAAGCAGGAAGGTAGCAGTGGGGTGGCCAGCAGTGGGTGGACAGAGAGACTCGGAGCAGGACTTCCAGGCCTGGGGGGGCCCCAGTCTGAGTCTGAGCTCTCACCCTACCCACACGCTGCTCACCCATGGCCCACCGACGAGCACTGACCTCCGCAGTGGGATCTCCTCCAGCAGTTCCTCCTCCTCCTCCCTGTGGAAGCAGACGAAGCAGAAGGCGGGCACATCGTCTGCGCCACAGCCCGTGGGCCAGACGGGAGGCAGCTCCAGGACAGGGCAGGGGTGGCTGGCCGTGGCGGCGACAGCATCGTCCCCAGCCTGGGCAGGGGTCCCCGAGCCAGCGCGCTCCAGGGTCAGCAGCCTGCCGGCCTCGGGGCCCCGTGACTGCCCACTTGCCACCTGTGCCTTCTCACTCAGGTTACCCGTCGCCCCGGTGGGTGGAAGAGCCTGTGGCTCTGGTTGTCTGGGATGCCTGTCCTGACCCACGGAGGGTTCCGGCCACAGGGCTGGGCCTTAGGCAGCAGCTCCCAGCCACAAAGGTGACTGGCCGGTGGACAAAGGTCCAGCAGGACCTCTCACTGCTCCCCGCGGAACCCTAGGCCCCACAGCTGCCCACTCTGCCGCTGTCTGTCAGGGGCAGGACTGGGAGGACAGGCTCGCAGACAGCCTGCTCATCTGTCCACCTGTCCAGCCACCTGTCCTGCTGTCTGCTCTTCCTTGGTCAGCCAGCAAGGTGGTAGCAGCGGTTTCCTTGAGAAAGTTTGTTCTCCTCTGCTGGGGTGGGAGGCCTGGGTGGACTCCAGAATAGAAGGCTGGGCCTGAAGCTGAAAGGTGGGCAAGCACCAGTGGAGGCTGGCACCGTGCTTGCGCTGAGCCTGACGAAGTTCTGGCCCAGGGAGCCCCGGTCCCGGCTCTGGCTCCGACTGGAGGCTGGCTCCGTCTGCTCCCTTCCCTGCGACTCCAGTGGCTGCTCTGGCGGCTCAGCTTGGCCGTGGGTATTAATAGCTCCACTTTCACGCTGAAAAGCCCGGAGGTTAACTCCTTCCCTGCCAGAGCTGAGGGCGGCCGGTGGGCCCGGGAGGCCAGGCAGCCAAAAGGAGCAGCGGGAAGGACAGCGCCACAATGCCAGCCCCTCCCTGAGCCTGGCCTGGCCTTAGCAGGTCCCTCCTTGGATGCCACCTCCTGCCCTAGTCTCCACCCAGCTTGGGGCCCTGGGGGGCTTGGGCTCTGGGCATGACAGCATCTTGGTCAGTGTGTCCTGGACACCTGCACCCTCCACCTGCACTGCCAGGGAGCTGGAGCAGGAGAAGGGGGACTGGGTGGCTCCAGGCAGCATCCCTGGGAATGGCAGGGCTCTGTGCTCCAGAGATCATCTGTGGGGCCCATCCACTCCTATGTCCACCCATCACCTCTCTGGGTCGCCCCTGCATTTCCTTAACAAACAGTTCCCCTTTCCTACTCTGGGCCCAGTTCCGTGTTGAATTCCCTGTGGGGCCCAGAGGAACCACAGCAGCCCTTGTGGGACTCGGAGACAAGGCTGATGCATCCCTTGGTGTATCCTACTGAGGAGGGTGGGAAGAGCTGTGGGTGGCTGGGGTGGCAGTGGGGGGATCCGAGCAGAATCTGTTTGCTTGAAAAATGTTCACTGGGCACCTACTGTGTGCCAGGTCCTGTGCTGGGTGCTGGGCCCACGGTGATGGGCAGGTACCCCTCCTGCCTTGGTGGGGGGAAGCCAGTGGGACCCGGTGCCATTGTGTGAATTTAGAGAAAGGCGTGTGCCTCCAGGCAGGGGCGCCAGCTTGTAGCAGGGATCGCAGGCTGGGTCTCAAAGCCCACTTACCTCCTCTGCAGCTACAGGCACAGTGGTCCTGGAAGCAACAATAAACAAAGGAAGACCGAGTTCAGATTGTGAAACTGGCATGAAAAAAAAAATAAAACAGGGAGGCGTGAGAAAGGCCGATGGGGAGGTGGGGAGGTGGGGTGTTCAGGGAATCCCCCCAAGGAAATGACACTAGAGCTGAGACCTGAGGGATGAGGAGGAGCCAGCCAGCGGTCTGGAGGGGGGATGTTCCAGGAAGAGGGATCAGCAGGTGCAAATGCCCAGAGGCAAGAACTGGAGGAGCTATTGGAGAAAGGGAAGCAGGAGCAGTGGAGAGTGAGCAGAGGCTTCCAGGGCACTAAAGAGGTGGGGCATCGCCCGCAGGGAGAACAGAGTCTGCAAAGGCTCAGAGACCCAAATGCGTGGTGGACTGCAAAGCAGGAAGAAGAAGGAGGCGACGCAGTAAGAGACAGAGGGAGCCATTCCAGAGGGGGCTTGAGGAGGATGAGTGGAAAGTGGGAACTTGGGTCAGCTGAGGGGCGGAGGAGGTGGAGGGGAGGGGCTTGGGCGGAAACATCTATGTAAGTCTATATATGCCCAACTGGCCAGAGGGCAGGTCTGGAGCTCCTTGGCCGAGGAAGGGTGGGGGCTGGGGACCCAGCGGCCATGTCCAGTTGTTTAGGCTGCACACACTGCACAAGGGCACCCTGGCAGATGGTGAGGGCAGAGGCTGATGGCCCGCTCTATATCTGCTCTGCCAAGCTCTGTGCATCTTTAGAACTTGGACAACACGTGTGTTTGTGGGGTGCCTTTTCCTAATTGGTCAACCCAAAGGGCTGCCTTTTTTTTTAGATGGTTCTCTTGAAAAGGTGCCTTTTTCTTATCGGTTAGCCTGAAGGGGTGCCTTTTCTTATTGATTTGTTCAGAGGCTCTGCTTTCATCTAATTGGTCCGCTCAGAGGGGTGCTTTTTGGGAATTGATCTACCCAGACAGGAAGCCTTTTTCTGGGCTGGGTTGGGCAAGATGACCTCAGGGCACCAGGTTCTGGGACGGGCTTTGCTTCAGAATTGCTCTGTGGCTTTGGGCCAGTCACTGTCCCTCTCTGGAACCACAGACTTATAGTGGAGCTGAGCTGGTCTGCCCTGACACTGCAGAGGGGAAGAGTGAGCCCGGAGAGGGCAGCGGCTCCCCCTGGGCCACACAGGGACACTCAGCAGAGCCGGGGACTCTTGTCTGTCATCTCGGGTGCTCATTTTTCCATACTCCTGCGTCAGCCCCTGGCCGCTGGCCTCTGAGACTTTGTGTTTCTTTGCGGAGAGGTCAGAGAAGGCAAGAGGACAAGATTCGGGGGGTGGGGAGTGGGCAGGGAGGGGCAACCCAGACTATGGCTCCCTGGGGTGGGGGTCAGGAGGGGTCAGCGTGTCCCAGGTCTCTAGGCGCCCCTCCCCACCCCAGCTCCCACGGGATTGTAATTTGCAGATGTTAATTATTTATGCTGCTGCGTTGCCTGGTTTTAATGCACTCTGATGGCGTTCTCTAGCTAATGGGGAAAATCGATAGGCTTTAATTCTCAGTGACTGTCAAGCTCTGTCTGTCTCCTGTTTGGGTGACTGGGCTCTGCTCTTGGCCTGGGGGTGGGGGTGGAGGTTGGAGACCCTGAGACTCTACCTTCTCTTCTCCCATGCCCCCACCCCCTTCTGACCCTAGCCTGAGGAGGGAGGAAGAGTCACTCAGAGGCTCCCACTCTGCCCCCAGGCATCTTGGAGGGGCTGAACCCTTAAATCTCAGCAATCCCCGGGGCCCTTTCCAGCCCCTGCACCAGCAGCAGCCCAGCCTGCACATTCCTGGAAACCTCAAATTTTAGACAGCTGATACTACTTCTATGTGCACGTACACATTCAGGCATGGACAATTTCTCTGATGGGCTTGAGAGGCGAGAACATTCGTGGACATCAGAAAGAGGATGCCCCATCCCCCCAGACCGGTGGCCCGGAGTCCATGTCATTTATGAATCCTGTAATTATCCTCTGAGCGGACCAACTGTATTGAATTATAAGACTTGTATGTTGGCAAACATGTTAATTTGGCAAGTGTGAGCATTTAAGCTACGTCACAGTCTTTATAATTCTGTTTTTGGCATTTCTTAATGTTTCCAAAACACAACAAACCTTCAAAAGAGGAAGGGGCCTGAGATGTCCCCTCAAGAGATCCCGCCTACTACCCAGAGAACCCCAGGCCTTTTCTCAATGGCCCCACAGCTCCGCCAATGCTGGCTGGAAATGCTCGGGCCACCTGCAGGCCCTCTGGAACCCAGGACCCAGGACTTGGAGAACCATGGCTGCCAGGCCTGACCCGCCCTGTCCACCAGGCCCCAGCCGGACAAGAAACTTCTGGGGCATGGGCTTCACAGTGGGGCAGACCTACTTTGAATTCCTCCTTTGCCACTTGATTTTCCACTTTGGATTCCGATGTGCAGGAGGCTGAGTTAACCCTTCTCTTGAGTTCATGTCACGTCATTATTCTTGGTCCCTGCAGACCCTTATTTTTGTCCATTTTTTTATTCCCTTTTGCCCCCATGAATCCTGGGCGGGCAAAAGCTATGGATGCTTACTCCAAATACCCACCTCACAAGGTGTTTGGGAGAATCACGTAAGATGGCGCAGAGGCACAATGCTTTGTACCAGGCACACAGTAGCTGCTCAGTTAAAGGTCCAATTTCACCTCTGGGGGTGTTTGTCTTCCCCAGGACCTTTGAGGCTCAGATGAAACACCTTCTCTTGGGTTGACGTTGGCGTACCCAGGCACGGCAAGTTTTTCCTAAAGACCTACATAATCCCTTGGGACATAATGTGACTTGCTCAGAGTCTGAAAGGGAAGCAGATATGGACACAACAAGCTTCCATTACAAATTCAACCAGTAGTCATTGGGTGCACACTCTGGGCCAGACCAATTACCAGGCAGTGCATTGTGGGGGGCCCAGAGAGGACTAGGAAAGTGTCCCAGGGGGATTCATTGCCCAGGGCAGGTGGGTGGGAGGTGGCCCCCTCTCTATTAATTAGGGTACCGCTAAGCTCCAGTACCAAAGAGGCTCCAAATTACCGTGGCTCAAACAAATCCTCTGACAAATTAATTATGAGCTTATGCCAAAATTTTCTTTCAGGTTTGCCATGAAGGAAGAAGCTTCTGGCCAAGCTGATTCAGAATCTCTCTGGGTAGAAACATTTTATAGGAAAAAGCCTGGTTAGATATTCATTGTTAGGCTAGACACAAGAGAAAGTCTGATCACAGATGGCTACAGCCCTGACTGACTGATAGCTTAGTGGCTGAGGGGCTAGTTCCTAAGACGTAAAACCTAGACGAGGTCTTAGCTGAATTAAAGTTTATCAGAATATTGCTTCAGCATTTTATCAAGAATGCCAACGTCTTCCCAGAAGAAGCTTGTGAACTATATACCATGAAAAAAGTTTTACCACAGACCTGGTTTGGTCCAAATTTTCTTTGTCACAAAGAATTTTGTCTTTCTCTCAGGGAACAGTCCAGAGGTAAATTGTCCTGTTGGTTGAAGCTGGTTTATTAGCACTGTGGCAGTTTGAGATTATTTATGAATTCCCAAAAGAAGAGATAATGGTTGTAAACTGGTCTGTTCCTCTGGGTGTGATACCCTTTGTTGGTATTAAATGCAAAGATTTTAAGTTTACTTAATAAAATCAACTTAGGGCCTTTGATTTGACCACGTCAGTAGGGCGTGACTCAGGCTTGAGTTCCTGCCCCCTTGGTGGGCTGATATAAACGGACATCACTCAAGAAGACTCAGGGAAAGAGAGAGAGCTCCATAAATACCAGAGGAGAGAACTTGTCAGCTTTGATTCTGCAGCCCGGGGAAGAGAGATGAGCCATTCACCTGATAGTTTACAGCTAACCTTGTGAAGAGACCAGAGCAGCTGAGAAGGCCCGGAAAGAAACAAGCCTTATGCCAGCCTGTAGCTGAGAGAGAGGAAGGCTGAACCCTCTCAGAGATCGGCAGCCATCTTGCTTCAACACATAGCAACTGACTTTGGTGGGAAAGCAACCTTGAGTTGGACTCTTTAGGGCCTTGTAACTGTAAGCTTTTACCCCAAATAAATATCTTTTATAAAAGCCAACAGATTTCTGGTACTTTGCATCAGCACCCCTTTGGCTAACTAATACAAGCACCATAGTCAAATTTCAGTTGTCAAGGAGGGAAGATAGAGTGGTGTAGACGCATCACTCCTCAGTTCCTAACGTATTCTATCAGCAAGTAGCTCTTCCTCTAGCTGCAAGGAAGACTGTGAAATTCAGTCTCTAGCTGTGCAGCCATGTGCATTGCTAAACATGGAGCAGGGATGGGGTATTACTGAAAGAAAGAAGAGAGAATAGAACACAATCAGTAGTCACGAAGGTCTAATTCAGGGGTTCTTAACCTTTTTTGTTCCCCGGACCCCTTTGCCAGTCAGGTGAAAACCATGGACCCCTTACTAAGTCCACACTATACTGTGTATTATTTAATAAATATATCACACCCGCACCAACACGTCCCCACAGGAATAATGTTTTTTTAAATTTCAATTCAAGCTCATGGACCCCTGGTTAAGAAGCCCTGGAATTCATAGCTGATGCTCTGAACCCTCCCTTCTGCCTCCTGCCACAAACTTGTTTACCAACCCATGTTTTAGTCTTTTTAATTGGGTATGAAATGTATGGAGCAGCCAGTTCATATTGGACCAGTGGGATGGAGGGCGCCAAGAAGTAGATCATGTGACGGGTTTGAATTTATGGAGAGGAGATTTTCAATTCTGGTAGGAGGGTTTGCAAATGCATTAATGAAGGTGAAATGAAGAAAAAAAGTGAAGCGATTATTAACTCCAGGGAAACAAAAAGCTGCACAAGAAATAAAATGTAATCATAATATGCTATGTGGCTGCCCTGTAAATATTATCTAAAAGGCATGCTAATATAGGTACTAAAAATTAGCTTAACCAAATATATTGGGGGGATGAGGTCAGTAGAAATATGTGTGTGAGAGAGCAGGAAAAAATATAAGAGAGCTAAATTTTAATTTTCTACATCAGGAAGTAAGATCAAAAACAGAAAAATCAAGAAGTAGCTGTATTAGCATGTTATTTCAAATTTTGCCACTCACAGAATGAGCCATGGAGCACCAGCTTTTCCATCAACATCACCTGGGAAATTGTTAGAAATGCAGAATCTTGGAACCTACCCCAGAGCTGCTGAATCAGAACCTGCATTTTAACAAGATCCCCAGGTGATTCATGAAAGCTTGAGAAGCCCTCATTTAGAAAGAGACCAGCAAACAGAAGGAACAGCTAAGAGAGTTGAATTCATTGCCTTTAGGAAGAGGAGAGCTGGAATGCCGAGGTATATGGTAGAGAGTACTGGTAATTTTTGATGTAATCCCTGTGGTTTTATTTGAAGATCTACGTTGCTGAAAAAAAGTAAATTATGTTCATGATTAAAAATTCCAACAATACAAAATATATGCAAAGGTTTCTTCACCCTGATTCTTCCCTCTGCCTTGTCAACAGTTTCTACAATATTCTTCCAGGTCAATTTTCTGCATGCCCAGCCTATATGTGTATTGCCATCCTGCTTCATTTTTTCACAGATAAGAGCACGTGCAATGCAAGGTCCTGCATCTTGTTATTTTTACTCGACAATATCTTGGTGATTGTTCCCTTGAAGTGCATATAGATTTGCTTAATTCATTTATAGGTTGCTTTTATAGGACTTTACAGGATGCCTGGTATTGTAATTTATTTATCTACTCCCTTATTGATGGGAAATTAGATTGCTTCTAGCCTTCCATTGTTACACACAGTGCTATGATAAGCACTTTGTAACCTCAAAACAGTGCAGGGTTAAGATACAAGAATGCCTGGGGTGAGAAACCCAGGGCTGCCACTAAGGCCAGTTATTTCATCTCTATGTGCCTCTGTTTCTGTAGCTGTGAAATGGGGATAGTAATGATACTTTCTTCTGGAGGGTGCAGTGAGGAATTTGTTCAATAAGCCTCAGCCTCACAAAGCAGAGTAGAGAAGGGCTAGGTTTGAGTTTAATAACTGGCACAGAGTCATTTTAAATTAGTGGGGAAAAATATAAGGCTGGATCCTCACTTGCTGGATACCTTACTCTTGAAAGCACAGGAAACAACAGATGGATTAAAGATTTCAAAGCTAAAAATGAAATTATAAAAATAATTAGAATAGGGAAGTGGATGTGGCTCAAGTGACTGAGCTCCCGCCTACCACATGGGAGGTCTGTGGTTCGGTTTCTGGTGCTTCCTAAAGAAGACAGCAAGCTGGCGTGACGGGCAGGCGCAGCAAGCTGACACAACAAGATGATGCAACAAGAGACACAAGAAGAAAAACATAATGAGAAACACAACAAAGCAGGGAGCAGAGGTTCCCGGTGCCTCCTAAAGAAGACAAGCAAGACAGCGAGCTGACGCGATGGGCTGATGCAATGGGCAGGCACAGCAAGCTGATGCAACAAGATGATGCAGCAAGAGACACAAGAAGAAAACCATAATGAAAGACACAACAAAGCAGGGTACGGAGGAGGCTCAAGGGATTAGGTGCCTCCCTCCCACAACAGAGGACCCGGGTTCAGTTCCTGGTGCCTCCTAAAGAAACAAGGAAGACAAACAGATACAGCAAGTGCAAATAACAAGGAGGTGGGGAGAAATAAAATTTAAAAAATAAATCTTAAAAATAGTTAGAATAAAATATGAATGAATCTTTAAAGATAATCTCAATAGGAAAGGCTTTTCCAGGTGAGAAACCAATTTTATATAAACTTGACTATATAAAATTTTTTATGTAAAATTAAAAAATTTCTGTACAGCAAACTACCAGAAACAAAATAAAGGCAAATGGTAAAAGAGGTTGAAAGTAAAAAGGGAGAAAAAGATATTCCATGCAAATAGTAATCAGAAGAGAGTCAGAGGGGCTACATTATTGTTAAACAAAATAGATTTTAAGTCAAAAAGGTTAAAAGAGACAAAAAAGGAATTATACTCTGATAAAAGGTTCACTCTAGCAAGAATATATAACAATTATAACTATATTTACACCTAACAACAGAGCTCCAAATATGAAGCAAAAGTTGACAGAATTGAAGAGAGAAATAGGTAGGTCTATGATAATAGTTGGAAACTCTATACACCACTTTCAATAATTGATAGAACATCTAAACTGAAGAACAATAAGGAAATAGAGGACTTGAGCAGCACTATAAACCAATTAGAACTGAATAGCATATCCAGAATGCTCCACACAACAACAATAGAATACACATTTTTCTCAAATGCATATAGATCATTCTCCAGGAAAGACTATATGTCAAGCCACAAATAAAATCTTAATAAATTTTAAAATACTGAAATCATACAAAGTATCTTCTTGAACCACAAGGGAATGAAGCTAGAAATCAATAACAGAAGGAAAACTGGAAAATTTACAAATATATGGAAATTAAACAACACACTATCAAACGACAAAATGGGTCAAAGAAGAAATCACAAGGGAAATTAGAAAATACTTAGAGACAAATGAAAACAAAAACACAGCATAGCAAAACTTATTGGATGCAGCAAAGGCAGTGCTCAGAGGGAAATTTATAGCTCTAAATGCCTGTATTAGGGAAGCGGGTGTGGCTCAATCGATAGAGCTCCCGTTTACCATATGGGAGGCCCCGGGTTCACTTCCTGGGGCTTCCTTGTGAGGGCAGGCCGGCCCCCACAGCACCGTGGGCTCATGCAGCAAGACCTCGCAGCAAGGGGGAGATAAGCAGACACGGAAGAAACACAGCAAATGGACACAGCAAGCACGGGCAGCAAGGGGGGGATAAATAAATAAATAAGTAAATCTTAAAAAAAAAATGCCTATATTAAAAAAGAAGAAAGATAAAAAATCAATAACCTAATCTCACACCTAAAAGAACTAGAATGAGAAGAGCAAACTAAACCCAAAGTTAGAAGAAGGAAGGAAATAGTAAGGATTAGAGCAGAGATAAATGAAATAGAGAATAGGAAAGCAGTAGAGAGAATCAACAAAACCAAGAGTAGTTTTTTTGAAAAGATTAGTAAAATTGACAAACCTTTAGCCATATTGCCAAAGGAAAAAAGTGATAGGACACACATAACTAAAATCAGGGGAAAAAGTGAGGCCATAACTACTGATCTTATAGAAATAAAGAGGATTATAAGAGGGTACTAACGGGGGGGGG
>JAQZBX010068129.1:0-15816 GCA_029593785.1 Cabassous unicinctus
TTTTTTTTTTAAGATTTATTTTATTTATTCCCCCTCCCCCCATTGTTTGCGCTTGCTGTCTGCTCTGTGTCTATTCTTTGTGTGCTCACCTTTTTTTCGGAGGCACCAGGAACCAAACCCAGGACCTCCCATGTGGGAGGGAGGTGCCCAATGGCTTGAGCCATCTCTGCTCCCTCTATAGTCTTTTGACTCTGCTTCTTTCAGCTCATTCTTTCCTTCTCTATGTTGATAGCCTTCTTCTTCAAGTTATATTTCTTCATCAAGTTATATTTGATCCAAAATGACAGTCACAGCTGCCAAGTCTTTAGGAACTTTCATTTTCTCTTACCATAGCTATTGGCCCAAATGTTAAGAGAGGATTTGGCTTAATTAATAATTTCTCACTAGGTTCTAGGAGTGTAGCCATTCAGGGAAATACTCTTCTACAGTTTTCTCTGGCCAGAGGTGGTGGCAATTATGAAGTTGCTCTTTCCAGGCACGTATTTTGAAGCATGTCTATTATTGAAAATATTTAAAAAAGTTTTGATTTGTTGAATTTTAATTTTCCAAGTGTACTATATAGCGCTGAGTTGACCGGTTTTGAATTGAAAACTTCTAGTTTGATTTAATAAATACCAATTCAGGGATGCCGCCATGTCTGCAAGCAATTGAAAATGGTCAAACTGGCTTGAGTAAGGGGCATTTATTTTATAGATACTGAGTAGTTAAGGGACAGTAATTCAAGGACAAGTATGCCATCTCAAGGACAAGAGCTGGACCAGAATGTTGTCAAAGCTTGCTTCTTAAGTCTTTATTCTAGACTGCACAGTCTTCCATGATGTCTGCTTTGCTCTGCTTTCTGAAGTTTAGTACTTAATGTCTGCTTGAAAAAAATTGATACATTGTAATTCATAAAATAATTTATATTTCCTTTTGGATCATTAACTTTTTCAAAATTTGGAGTTCCTTTTTTTTAAATACAGTGTAGGCTGGCAAAAAAAAAAGATGTCAATAGAGGAGTAGGAGGGGAATCAGGAGATCAATGATCTGGAAGTCGAGATATGAAGGAATTTTAGGAGACTTTATGGAGATTTTTTTTTTAACGAGAACTGAAAAATCATGGGCTTGGGTCAGTGTTTTTTTGGGAAGTTTCTGGGTGGATGAGAATGGAGAACAGAAGGTTCTCTGAATTGATGGGAATTCAGAAGGAAGAAAATGGTTGTACTTTGAAAACTTAAGGTTTGGAAATTAAATTAGACATTCAAGTATTTTAATTACTTCTAATATAATGGTTATGGAAATGAAATGCTGAATAAGAGAGAGCCGCTAGGCCTTTTCCCACTTGAACAAAGAACAATCAAAATTTGCCCTCTACTGAGTGTGGGTAAAAAAAGGATTAATGTGTAGAGACATTTCAATAACTTATCAAGAATAATGAATGAAGTGGATATGGTTGAATATGTGCCTACTAAGTATTGGGCATTTTGTCTCATTTAATCACTGTGACAATTGGTGAAGTAGCTTATATTAGCTCAGTTTTACAGATGAGGAAATAGTGAATTGTCTGGTTTTGCTAAGGGTTTGGGTGCTTGGGTATAGTAAATAGGGTGATGGGTATGGCAGACTCTTTAGAGTGTGACTCTTAGAATACAGATTTGTAAAGCGATGCTTTTGTTTAATTTTAATTTTCCACACGTGGGGTCTGGGTTCATTTGTTGTGATTTTGAAACCTCCTATGTGGTAAAAATACCAATTTAATATGCTAAATTATGGTTCTAGTTAGGACAGGATCCCTGTTAGAACAAGATGGCAGGTTTTGAGGCTCATAGCAGAATGTTCTGGGAACTGGGAAATGGAAGCACATCCCAGAAGTAAGTATAGGCCATGTGTATATGGATGATATCCTTGTATGAGATGAAGAGGTAGAATATAGAGGTAGGCCAAGTGCTAAAGGGGTGAGCTAGTGTTGTCTCCTTGGTAAGGGAGAGATACCTTTATGGGGAGGGGTGGCAGTAGAAAAAGCCATGGATGGGCATAAGAAAGTTACATGTTAATAGTAAGTGGCTGGGAATGTAGAGGTCCAAAGTGAAATGAGGAAATAATTTTGTGAAGCCAAAGGAGATATTCACTGTCAGTTAGTTGAATGAAGAAAGGGAGTCTTAGCAGAAGTGAAGAAGGAATTTGTAAGTGATGCTAGAAATTAACACTAGCATGCCACTCAAATAGAATTCTAGAGAAAGAGGGTAGGTAGAGCATAAGACTTGAATGGATTGTTCTCTCTTGACCTGAGAACTTCCTCTGATTTTAATAGACAGTTTTTCCCTTTATAGTGGAAGAGCTTCTTTGTAAGCTGCCTAAAATTTTTTATAGTCATCTATATCTACATAATTTGATTTCTCTTGATTCCTAAGCATCTTTTTTCTGATCATTAGTTTTGTTTCCTAGGAAGAATTTTGTCTGGAGATTCTGCCTAGTGTCGATGGCCATACCAGGTATAGCTTCCATTATAAACAAATTCCTGACTAGTTACAAACACTTTTGTGAGAATGACTTTTGACTAGTTAACTGTGGATGAATGATTTAAAATGGATTTCTGCATTAGCAAAGAAAACTTCCTTTCTCAATAGTTGTCTAGGGAGAAGGGTGGGTGATACTTACAGGTAGAAAAAAGAGTAGTTCATTGTGTAGATGAGGCAGAGGGAGAGCTGAATTAGGGAAGGCTGGAGAAGGACAAGAGAGAAAGCCAAAGAGAGTGGAGAGCTGAGAGAGCAATTAAGTGATGAGAGAGAGAGAAATGGGGAGGAGGGGTAAGAATATAATGGTGGGAAGATACTGTAGAAAGGAATGGAAAGTAACACAAGGGCAGGATGGGCAAGTTTTGAAAGCAGGGGAGAAGACAGTGAAAAACAAAAGAAAGAAGATCTAGACAGTATAATCATCACAACCCACTGCAGAAACAAAAGGCAGTTTTATCTGTATTACTAATAAAGTATTGGGGTTGGAAACTTCCTGTGGCTGCCATGGAACCAGCTTGGTGACACAGAAAGAGCATTAGACTTTAATTGGAAGACCTGGATTAGGTTTTGGCAATGTTATTTAAGTGCTCTGAGCCTTAGTTTCCTCCTGTGCTACTTTTAAACAATGATTGGACAAAGCATTTTGCCGAGGCTCAGTCTTCTAATCTCTTAAATGAGAATAATCATTATGGGATTGATTATTCTGAGGTTTACATAAATATGCATATTGCTTGTTCTCTGCCTTCCCTTACTCCTCCTACTTGTTCTTTGGAAAGTGTAAATAGAATTTCCAACATTCCTGCTTAAAACTGTATTTGTAGATTATTGAAATTTCAGGAAATGTCTAGCTAAACATATCATTAGGGTCCACAGAAAGAGGTAGATACAGAAATTTGTGCCTTGGGTTTATATGCTGTGTAACTGTTAACTCTGCCCTAAAAGTTCAAAACAATTTCATACAATATTTGTGCTGTTTCCCACCCTGCCCCATTGAAAAAAAAAAGTACCGTTTAGAAACTTAGTGTGCTTATCTAAATAATATAAACACCTTGTAATGTGATCATAGCTTCTATTCCAAGGCCTTTTGAAACTGTTATACCACAATAACAAGCCTTGTTCTTTGTATTCATATGGATGAATTTTACCTTCTTCAATTTTATAAATTTACACTTGTAGTGAACATCCCAGTGCTGTTATGTTTTAGTTACAGCATGTGCCATTTGTAGTATAGTATCAGCTCTGGGTTTTGAAAATACGTGATTTAAAACAATAATGCAATTGTGTTTTTGTGTGGTATTAGTTCAGGCAAATTAATATTCTTGGGCAATATAGGCACCATGCTAATAAAGTTTGTAAGTTGGTTCTCTCAACCCTATTCTTGTACATGCACTCCATATTCTTTCCTCTCATCTGCCTGACCCTAGCTTGACCTTCTTTGCATCTACACACTGCTAGAAATTATACACCTGTCTTGGGGGAGGTAGTGATGATCAGAGAAGGGGTTTTGAGAGACTCCTGCTTCTGGCAATCAGCAGTCCTTCTCAGGTAGGCAGAAGAACCTTCTTTAACAAACAAGGAACTACACCCTTAAATCTCACTGGGCAGCAGAGATGGTTTCCTACTTACAACTGAGAAACAATCTATTTCATATTTCTTCCCTGATGTCGACTTTACTTTCAAATAATGACCTTGAAGATGAGGAAATCGAAGCCAGAGAGATTGTTATGCTGAGGGTAGGAGTACATTTAATGATAGGTGAAGTTTGGAGAAAATAATTCTTGTAATATATGCTATTTTTTCCCTTTTTTTTTTTTTTAATGTAATGGATACATATAAATTTTTTTTTTTGGAATCAATATGTTACACAATATATTTGGTTCATAGTTTCCCCTGTTTTTGAGGTTCTGGGAGCCCTCAGGGATCTTCCAGTATGGAGAACTGTTTGGGCACTAGGTTATGTAGTTTGCAGTGTACTTCTTTGAAGTTTATCAAAACTTTATAGCTGTTATTCACCTTTGGGGAGGGCCACTTGTGGTCTTTGATTCAATAGTTAGGTTTAGGTCACAATCATTTTTAAACTTCAGTGTCGGGAAGTGGCTGTGGCTCGAGCACTTGAGCTCCGTTTATCATATGGAGGACCCGGGTTGGATCCCTGGGACCTCTTGGTAAAAAAAGGAAAAAGGCGTTCCAGACCTGTGTGGCATGGAGAGGCGCAGGCTCCCCGCACGGGGAAGGGACACACCAAAAAAAGACAATGACGCAACCAGATAGAAAAAACAAAACAAAAAACTTCTGTGTCCTTCAGCCTCTTGGTCTTATTAAAGTGTTTGAAAAATATCTAAGATAATTCTCATGTGGTAGAATTTGCTTTTCCTTTTTCTGGATCCTTTCTAAGTGATAGCTGGTATTTCTGTGTTTTTCATGTTTTGAAAACAAAGGGAATGGGAGGGGAGAAAGCAGGGACATTCCTATACCCTGACGGTTAAAGGTAAGTGAATGTTTAATCTCAGTCACTTGATTATTTTTATTGTCTTTGTCAATATCTAAAAGTAAACATAGAAAAGTTTTTCAGTTGTGTAGAAAATCTGTATGTAAAAATTCAAGGTGCTGACTTGAAGCTTTTTCCTCTTCTATTCTGAACAAAGGTACGTTCTATGGATGAACTGAATCATGATTTTCAAGCGCTTGCTCTGGAGGGAAGAGCGATGGGAGAGGTAAGTGAACTGGTGTGTCAGAAAAATGGGCTTGCCTTTAAGGGAAGGTTGGAGTTGTTTCTCATCTAGTGTGTCTGAATCTAGTCTCCAGAAGTATGTGCTTGCTTTTTCCTTGTGGCCCATCCTCATGATAGGAATGAGATGTTGCAGAATTTTGCCAAAACTGTATCACTGTAGGAAGAATCATAACTGTAGCCTAATGTCTTAGAAACAAAGCAACCAAAACATGAGCACAAGTTAATGAATATCATTTGGTCAGTTGTTAATTAATATGCTAAAAATTTAAAATATAGTTTAAATTGATATATATTAAATGTCCTTACCTCTGACTCATTTTCCAGTTAGGTTCTTTTTGTACCGGAAAGGAGTTTTAGATTGGTATGCTGCTATTCAAAATATAATGACAGCCTTTTTTTTTTTTGAGGAAATTGTTTAGAGCTCCATTGTGAAGGAGAGATAAAGTTTATGGTGAAATAATTCCAGAAGCAGAGGTCTGAGCTAGTCTTCCTTAAGAGAGAATTCAGAAGTGAGTGATTTTTAGTTTGTTTGTAATGTTTAAAATTTACTAAAACAAAATTTATCATCCGTTGTATTGATAGGGAGAGGTGCCGTAATTCTGAAAGAAATGGAATATAGATAGCTGAAAACCACCCAATTTCTGGTTATTCTGCTTGTTGACAATATGAATGTATTGACAATAAAGGTAGAATATACCATTTGAATTCATTGCTTACTATATCACAGGTTCCCAGTTAGGGGCATTTGCTTGTGACTCTCCCGTTCTAGAGAGTAGTAACCTTTGGCTTTCTCTTCAGTTTCACTTACTAAATTTTTTATTTATTTGGGTATTGTATATCTAATATTAAAAAAGTCCCATATCTGTTTTAATGTTTTAAAAGAGGGAGAATTGTTAAATTTTGGATTTCTTATACTACTTGCTAAATTTGTCATTTGATTTAGCAAATATTCTTTGATCCAGGCACTGTGCTAGGTTCTGAGGATTCAAAATTGAGTAAGATAATTGGTCTCTTACCCTGTCAAAAATGCTCATTGACTGTATTTGCTGTTAGGCATTAAGTAAGTTAAACCTTTTTGGTGTTTTGGTCCTGAGAGTGTTCCTTTCTTTGTTTCAAGATTTTGTTTCCAGTTTTTCTTAATTTGTCTTCTGGTCACAGAGTCCAGTGTCCTGTCATCTTGGGTTCATGAGTTCTGGGCCTGTTCTGGTTTTTTTCCTGAAGCTTTAAGAAAAGATTATTAGGTGTCCTTGTGTTTTTTTGTGCCTGTCTAATATCATTGAAACAGTGCACATCGATAAAACCTATATTGTTATTGGGTGAAAGATTATCTGTTAATTTCTAACAGAAGCTTCTAATCTGATCCCCTCCATCAAAAACCAATCCCGTTTTTTTTTTAAATTAGAGGAGTTTTAGGTTTACAGAAAAATTATGCATAAAATACAGAGTTCTCAATTACTACCCTATTATTAACATTTTGCTTTTGTGTGGTACATTTGTTAAAATTCATGAGAAAACTTTTATAATTATACTATTAATTATAGTCCATTGTTTATGGTAGGGTTCACTGTGTTATACAGTCATTTGTTTATTTTTTATTTTTATTCTAGTATCATATATACAACCTAAATATCTAGAGAAAGATTTTTAGGTTGTATATATGATGCCATTTAAAAAAAAAATTATACGAATAAAAATAATCCCGTTATTTTCTAAGCAACAGTTCATAATCTCTTGAAGTCTTGTTAAGAGCAATTGAAGAAAAACAGTTTAACAGAAGGTGAATTTTATTTAAATGACAAGGTAACAGAAATCTCTTTATTTTTTTCTTTATATATTTTTTTTAACAGAAATCTCTTTTAATCATTTTTTTCTTCCAGAAATGCCATTCTATGACATACATATATAATTTCTCAGAAATGGATGGTAGGCATATATAAATAACTAAATGTACATTCCAAAAGTAATCCCTTGTTACTCCTCTTTTCCCCATTATTTATTCACAGAGTTAACAACAACTACCATTTGTTGAGCACTTAATAGGCAGATGCTAAGGAGTTTGCATGCATTATTTCATTAATAACTCTGAGGATGGTCCTGTTATCCAAATAAGGAAAATAGCTGAGAGACATGAATTACCTTGCCCATTATACCACATCTAGTATCTTACTCCAAAGCTTGTGCCCTTAAATAGAGTAGATGAAGCCAGTATTTGAAAATTGTAAAAGAGATAAAACATCTTAGTTTAATAAGCTTTATTAAAATTGATATTTTGAGGAGGATTACAATGCTTTGTACACCCTCTCCCAAAATATAATTACTGAAGTTATTTTTTGAAAGCAAAACCCAGGGTCTAGGCACCAAGGGGCAGACTGAATGTGGCATGAGGTTTCTGTACTCAAGTGTTTTCAGTGAATACACATTAAAACAGAAAAAGTAAACAGTTTTTTTCTGTGTGTGGTTGGAGTTTAGAGAAAGGAGTGATCAGTATTGGCAGAACTATTTGGGAGATGACTAATGGAGGAGGTGAGGTATTGGAATTGAAGAGAGTCTTCTAGTATTGTTAGGATTTAAATAGATGCAGGTTGGGAGAATATTATTTGCAACAGAGAAAAGCACAAAAGAAAAAGAAGAAAGTAGCTTTTAATATAAAGTAAAAATTTAAAAAGCACAGTTTCTGAGTAATTTAACTTAATTTTCCTTCCCTTTTAATAATAAATACCTGGGAGGGGAGAAGAACATTTTATATATAAATATAATTCCCATATTTAGTGTTACCCTAACACTAAAAGTTCAAGTAAATTGCATGGATTTTTAGGCAGGCACAGTATATCTTGGCTGCAATTATTTTATGTATGTTTGTGTCCGCATGCATGTGTGTGAGGCTTCATTACGGTAAACAATAACTATGTTCAAGAATGTATGCATCTTTAGAATTCAAAGAGAATTGGCTCCATTCAGAGTAATTGCTATTTAGTAATTAGTGCTGCTTGGCTATTTCATTTTTCCTTCAAGGCCGATACTAGACTCTTGTGTCACTTTGAAAGATTTAGAGCATTTC
Organism: Cabassous unicinctus; assembly: GCA_029593785.1. NCBI lineage: Eukaryota > Metazoa > Chordata > Mammalia > Cingulata > Chlamyphoridae > Cabassous > Cabassous unicinctus. Next base: position 8,285 of record JAQZBX010068129.1, read on the forward strand.
TTGGTAGAAATCTTGCTAAGAAGTGACTACTTAAAATACTACCCTTAAACCTTCCTGGTTGTCTTAAGTACAGCTTTTCTTAGCTGAGGAACTCAACAGTACAAGTGTTTTTCTTGCCTCCAATTCTGGAAAGTCAACCTAAGAAGGAAGATAGGAAAATGTTTTAGGATTAGAACTACAGATTATTTTGAAATGATTTTGTCCAGTCTTCCTGCTCTTTTATTTAAATTAAAGTCACCATTTTGAAAAATTTAAAGGCACATTTTTGAGCATCTTTTATTTAAATATGAAAAGATGAGTGTTAATTGAGTGTTCAAGGGCATATCTTTGTTGTCAGAGGGAAGAAGGCTATTTGCTTCACCTGTGGGAAGGGCAGCGTTATTACTGTCCACATCCAAAAAAGGATGGATTTGAAAAGCGGAGTTCTGTAATTGGAAAGTACTTTCAGGGGCTTGACAGAAAGGTACCTTAGTTTGCATAATTTTCTAATTTTTAAAAACCAGGAACATTTTTTCTTTCCAAAATTCTTTAAAGTTTTATGTGAATAAACTTGACAACTTCCAGGGAAGGTAACATAGTAGTGATGAATGTATTTAGATATGTGGCTCTTCATCTTTGTCTCAGAAAACTGAAGCAAGCATAGAAATACTTACCCTTGGCTAATATGTTGTAATAGACTAGTTTGTAAACCCAAGGAAGGAAATCTGGAAAGAGCTCCTATATTTGGAGTGATAATGAATCCTACAATGTTCATTGGCTAAGGATAAGATAAGTTATATGCTTGAATTATAGCTGTATATAGCAAGATGTGTAGGAATTCTTTTCACGAGTGTGAGATAGAATAGGCTTGTGGAGGGAGGAATGTGATTATGATTCAGAGGCAAGATATAACTTGGAGGTTGGGATAGAGATAACACTGGACCAAAACCCCCAGGCACAGCATGTAGCCTTGGCTCAGATATTCCTCTTCCTTGAACTTTTTTTTTCCCCATCTATAAGGCAAAGATGTTGTACTACATAGTTTCCTAAAGCCTATTCAGGTCTAAGATTCTTGGGGTTTACCCTTATTTCTGGCTTTGAAAAGATAGAAAAAAAGAAACAGGTCTGTTTTTTTTTTCTGGAACATGACAGAGTACACCAGAAAGATTCCCTTTTAGAGAGAAATTGCCCTTGTGATATAGAGATTTTGTAACTTTTTATTGGGATCGTCACATGACTAATTCACCTGTCTGCAGCTGCCTAAGGCATTGAAGTCTCCATCAAGGCTCATGAAGTGTTTTTTTTTTTTTTTAAGATTTATTTTATTTATTTATTTATCCCCCCCTCTCGTTGTATATGGTTGCTGTCTGCTCTACTGTGTCCATTTGCTGTGTGCTCATCTTCTTTTTAGGAGGCACCGGGAACCGAGCCTGGGACCTCCCATGTGAAAGAGAGGCGCTCAGTCACCTGAGCCACCTCAGCTCCCTGGTTTGTTGTGTCTCTCATTGTCTTTCCTCTTTGTGTCTCTTTTGTTGCGTCAGCATTAGTAGTGTAACTAATCCCCTTTTCTGGAAATAGCTTTGAGTGCAATTAGGAATGGTAAAAGCTGCATTGAGTACATAAACATTGGGTTTATACCATTTGGCTATTGGGCATTTTTGAAAACTTATTCTTAAAATGAAATGTTTGTTTTAGATAAAACATAGCTAGCTAGGGCAAGTGACCTGGAGGATTGAGATCTTATTTAATGGCTTTCTGTGTACCTAATATTGTATTAGGTTAACGAATATACATTAGAGGTGAATGAATCTCTTCATAAATCTTGCTTGGGGAGGTTCCTGGGATCTCATACTAGTCTTGGGATTGGGATTGGACATTTTTGGGAACAAGAGGGGAGAAGGAGTCTTCTAACCTTGGGAATGTGGATGCATCTGACATTTGGAACCTGGTTTCCAGTCTTTCCTATCACTTGGAGATCTTTATGGAACCCCCACTTATTCCAACTTCTGCCTTTTGTCCTGCACTGTGAAGACTAGACAGACTTGCTACTGTATATGTTGAGCTATCTTGGAATGCTTGAATGCAGTAAAACTTACTCTTTTGTAGCAGGATTTAACTGATTCACATACTGCTTAATCTCTTTTCATTAAATTTCATTCCCTCCATCCTCCTTTGGCTAATATGTTGTCATTCTTTCTTACAGCAGTATGCTTTGAGAGTAAACCAACTATATAACTACCATAATACATTAGCACTTTTTAAGACACTTTGGCATTGATTTCATTATATACATGAATTTCCGAACAGGTTTTTGAGAGGGAGGAAAATGAGTTCTAAGGTTAAGTGACTCCAGCTAAGGTTATAAATGTCAAGATGTAGATTGACTTCAAGTTCTGTTTTGTTATCCTCAGAAATAAGAATAGCTGTAATATATTGAGCATATACAATTTGCTAGGTACTGTGCTAAATAATCACTTCGTCTACATTATCTTATGAAGTTTTCCCAGTGTTCCTGCAATATTATAATACCCTTTTGTAGATGACTCAAGAGCTAGCATTTGAATCTAGGTCTCTGTTACTTCAAGCCTTGAGTTTTCTTACTGTTTTCATTTCTGCGTGTGCAGAATCTACCCATTTATTTTAGTTTGCCAAAGGGCTGCTGATGCAAAGTACCAGAAATTTCCACATTAAGGCACCATTAGAGTTGCTTTCTCAGGGTCTTGCCACGTGGTGAAGCAAGATGGCCACCGATCTCCACCGTCCCCTCCAGAATCTACTGTCTCCTGCGGCCCAGCTGTGGGCAGCCAGGCATAAGGCTTGTCTTTTTCCGGGCCTTCTCTATCAGTCTCGGCTGCTCCACTTTCTTCACGAGTTCAGCTGAGTTATCAGGCATATGGCTCATCTCTTCCTGGGCCTTGGCTCCTTAAGTGTCTTGGGGCTTCTGTTTTCCTGCAGTCCTCTCTCTCACATGGCAGGATCAATATACTATGGCAGCTCCCTTTTCATTTGTGTTGTCTCTCTCTGTGTTTCTGTTTATATCAGACCTAGCAAGACGGTGGAGACTCAACCTGTGTCACACCTCACTGAGGTAGTCCAATCAAAAGAGTCTCACATACACACAAAAAGGAGTCTCATACCTGCAGTAATGGATTAGTTTAAAAATGTAATCTTTCTCTTTTTGGGATTCATAAAAGAACTTCAAACTGTCACACCATTATTCAAAACACAGCTTTTAATTATCAGCTGTTCTATATAAAAGTCTTGTTTATACCAACTAGAAGCTATGGAGAGTAATTAAGTAGCAGGTGATTTGTATCATTCTTTTCTGGATAGAATGTTTAAAGACTTAGTGGAATACTTTTCCCACAACAGTGCTCTTAAGTTTCTTGATGGATATATTTATCCAGCCTTTAAAAATAAAAAATAAAAATTTTTATTGTGGTAACATTCAACATAAAAATTTCCCATTTTCATGTGTACAATTGAGTGATACTGATTACTTTCACAGTATTTCATCACCCTAAGCATAAACTGTACCCATTGAGCAATACACTCCATCCCTTGCTCTCAGCCCCTGCTAACTTGTAATCTACTTTCTGCCTCTGAATTTGCTTATTCTAAATATTTCATCTAAGTGAAATCATATGCTATTTGTCCTTTCATGTCTGGCTTATTTCACTCATGACGTCAAGGTTCATCCATGTCGTAGCATGTGTTGAAACATCATTCCTTTTTTTTTTTTTTAACTTTTTAATTTGAAGTAATTTCAGACTTACAGACAGTTGCAAAAATAATACAAAGCCCATACAGAGAACTCCAACATACTCCCACCCACCAACTTTTAACATTTTGCTACATTTGCTGTCTCTTCTGTCTATACATCTGTCCGTCCGTCCATCCATCCATCCATCCATCCATCCATCCATCCATCCATCCAGCTGTCTGCCTATCTTACCTGTTTTCTAAACATTTGAGTGTAGGTTGTATACATCCTGCTCCTTGAACACTTAATACTGCCATGTACATTTCCTAAGAACAAGGATATTCACTTATAACTACCTTAAGTACAGTTACCAAGTTCAAGAGATTTAACATTGATAAAAAGTTTATAGTCTATATTCCAAGTTTTCCTATATGCCTCAATGTTGTCCTTTTGGACCTTTCTCATTATCAGATCTGGTCTAGCATCATGTGTTGCATTTAATAGTGTTGACATACATACAGTATAAACTTTCCTGTCTCAACCTGACCCAAACATAAAATTCAGCAGGAATTAATCATATTTACAGTGTTATACTACTCTTAACCACCATTACTACAGACCTTTCCCATCACTCCAAAAAGAAATCCTGTAGCCATTATGCTTATCTTCCAATTCCCTCTTCCCCCTCCCCCTGGCAACTCGTACTCTAGTTTTTGTCTCTGAATTTGCATATTCTAGCTATTTCATATAAGTGGAATCATATAATATGTGTCCCTTTGTGTCTGGCTTATTTCACTCAAAATGATGTCTTCAAGGTTCACCATGTCATAGACTCTTGATTCCTTTTTTTTTTTTTCTTCTAAATTTGAGAATTTGTAGGTTTATAGAAGAATCATGCAGAAAATACATGGCGCTCACACCCCCCATTATTACCACTTTGCATTAGTGTGGTACTTTCATTATAGTTGATGAATTGAAAGAATATTATTATAATTGTAGTCTATGGTCCATAGTTTACCCCTCGGGCTCACTGTGTTATACAGTCCTATGTTTTTATTTTATTTTTTTAATTTTATTATAATAATAAACAAAACCTAAAATTTCCCATTTCAACCACGTTCAAATATATAATTCAGTGGTGGTAATTACATTCACAATGTTGTGCTAAAATCACTACCATTCATTACCAAAACTTTTCCATCACTCCAAATAGAAACTCTGTACCAATTAAGCATTAACTCCTCATTCCCTATTCCCGCCCAGGCCCCTGGTAACCTGTATTCAACTTTCTGACTATGAATTTACTTGTTCTAATTATTTCATATCAGTGAGATAATAAAATATTTGTCCTTTTGTATCTGATTTATTTCATTCAACATAATGTCTTCAAGATTCATCCATGTTGTCACATGTATCAGAACTTCATTCTTTACAGAACCAAATAATATCACATTTTATCTATATACCACATTTTGTTTAGTCATTCATTTGTTGATGGACTCTTGGGTTGCTTCTACCTTTTGACTATTGTGAATAATGCTGCTGTGAATATCAGTGTGCAAATATCTGTTTGAGTTTCTGCTTTCAGTTCTTTTGGGTATATACCTAGAAGAAGAATTGCTGGGTCATATGATAATTCTATGTTTAACTTTCTGAGGAATCACCAAACTGTTTTTCCACAGTGGCTGCAACATTTTATATTTATTGAGAATGTATGAAGGCCCCTATATCTCTATATCCTCTCAAATACTTGTTATTTCCCCCCCTTTTTTCCTATTATAGATGTACTTGTGGTGTGAAGTGGTATCTCATTGTGGTTTTTATTTTATTTTATTTAAATTTATTTTTTTATTTTTTAAAAGATACTTAAATTACACAAATGTTACACAAAAAATATAGGGATTTCCATATGTCCTGCTCCCCACACCTCCTGCATCCTCCCACATAAACATCCTTCATTAGTGTGGCACATTCATTGCAATTGATAAACGCATCCTGGGGCATTGCCATTGAGCATGGACCATAGTTCACATTGTAGTTTACACTCTCTCCCACACAATTCTGCAGGCTATAGGAAGATATATAATGGCATATAACTGTCATTTCAATGCCATTCAGGACGATTCCCAAGTCCCAAAAAAGGCCCCGCATTACACCTACCTTTTCCTTCCCCTGCTCCTAGAGCCTCCAGTGGCCACTGCCTCCACATCAATGCTGTAATTTCTTCCATTGCTAGAATCACAACAAAGTCTATTGTAGAATACCAGTAAGTCCACTCTAGTCCATAGTTCATTCCCCAATCCTGAGGATTCTGGGATGGTGATGTCCACTCCACCTCTGATTAAGAGGGGGCTTCAATCCCATACAGCCAATGGATGGGACTCTCTTGCTTGCAGTTGGAGGCTCTCGTTTCCTTGGTATGGTGGTTGTCAATCCTCACCTCCTTATTAATTGTTGTGGGTGAGTCTAATGAACTGGAGAGTAAGTGTTGCAACTCTGCTGCGGCTCAGGGCCCAGCTGGCACACGGACAGCCCAAAGATTCAAGTCTCTTGGACGTACACCTACAAACTCCAGCACCAAGTATAAATTCAAATAGAAGGGACAGATGAGCCATGTGTAGGGAAGCCATAACTGAGTCAACTCTGTCACTCTCAGGAGCACAAACTCCAAATTAGGGCCCACTGGCAAGGCGCCAAACTCTGGAGCTGTCTGCCCTGACCGTAGGACCTGGGTGTCTCCAGAGCCCTCAGGAGCCCCACTATTTGAGGTAGTATCCACTTTGGCAGTCTGTGAGATCCTGCTGAGATGTGTTACCTCTGGGATGACCTCCTGACTCACTTTGAAGTCTCTTAGCCATATAAACTCATTTGCTTTACCTTTTCCCCCTTTTATTCGAGGTCTTTTTCCAGTTGCATTGCTGTCATTGTGGTTTTAATTTGCATTTTCTTAATGACTAACTAGAGTATATTTTCATGTGCTTATTGGTCATTTGTATATCTTTGGAGAAATGTCTATTCAAGTCCTTTGCCCATTTTAAAATAGGGTTGTTTTATCATTTTGTTGCTGAGTTATAGGATTTCTTTATATATTCTGGATATTAAACCCTTATCAGATATATGGTTTGCAAATATTTTCTCCCATTCCGTGTGATTCCTCTTCACTCAATAGTGTTCTTTGGTGCACAAACGTTTTTAATGAAGCCCAAATCATCTGTATTTTCTTTTGTTGTCTTTGCTTTTGGTATCATATTTAAGAAACCATTGCTAAATACAAGGTGATAAAGATTTTTCCCTGTATGTTCTTATAAGAGTTTTAGCTCTTAAATTCAGGTTTTTAACCTATTTTGAGTTAATTTTTGTATATGATATAAGCTACTAAGGGTCAAACTTCATTATTTTATGTGTAGTTATCCCATTTTCCAGGCATTTGTTGAAAAGACTGTCCTTTTCCCTTTGAATGGCCTTGGCACCTTGTTGAAAATCAGTTGACCATAGATGTGAGGGTTTATCTTATAGGCTCTTAATTCCATTCTATTGATCCATTTGTCTCTTGTAATTCCGGTACCATTCTGTTTTGATTACCGTAACTTTGCATTAAGTTTTGAAAGTGAGAAGTATGAGTTCTCCAACTTCTGTTCTTTTTCAAGTTTGTTTTGCCTTGAAATTCCATATGAATTTTAGAATGGGAATTTCCATTTCTGCAAAAAATTCCATTAGAATTTTGATAGGGATTGAATTGAATTTTTTATCTCTCTGCATAGTTTCATTTCTTAAAAATAATAAGTCTTCCAGTCCATGAGATGCTATTCATTTCTTTCAGCAATATTTTAAGTACTTTTTTTTTTTAAGA
>JAQZBX010068130.1:0-15805 GCA_029593785.1 Cabassous unicinctus
AAAAAAAAAAGAAAACTTGATGAAAAGCAAAAAACAAAAAATAATCTTATCTGTATATAGGCAGTCAAGCCTGAAATGCAAGTCTGTTTGGTATAGGTATGGGAGAAAAACCAGGACAGATGGAAATAGTTCTTCCTCTAAAGGAAGCAATATAGTGTCAAGGTTCTCGGAGCAGAACCTGGAGCCAGACTGTTGATTTTGAACTGCTGACTTTTGGCATTTTGGGCAAGCTATATAATTTACCTACTTCATGGGTCTGTTGTGAGTATAGAATGGAATTGAGCAATCCTCAGCATAGTAAGAGCTCAGTATACTTTGAAATTAATGGCAAATAGTAATGAACAAAAACACATTTTTAGTAGCATAGTGCTTTTCAATTTTGGATCCACAAAGAACTGCACTAAAATTGTCAAGCATATTAGAATTAAAATTCTACTCACAATACTAATTCACAAGTTACCTGTGTAACGCAAATTGAATGGATTGCATGCTCCAGGCTACATATCAGTAATGTTTTTTAATCGTATCACTAAACAATATGGTTTTCTTAGAAAGATTTTAATTATGACCTTTCTGCTATCCCTACTTCCCTACTTGCTTTTTAAGACCCGATAAAGTACCTCTTTGAAATCCATTTAGCAAACTTTCCTTCTATATCACTATTTCATTTTTACACCCTTCTTATACTGATTCATTCAAGCAAGAAATAAATAGTAATAGGGCCATATTAAATCAACTCCAAATCGGTGTTCAGCCACCTGAAATATAATCAGGTCTGTTTTGAAAATGTGATGATCTTTAGTCATGGGTGATTAAATACTTAGGCCTTCTAGGAAAAGAATGTCAACACAGAAATAATTTATTTGTTCCACTTACATGGGTCTCTGTTTTGAGAAGAGTAGAGTAAGTGGGGTTTGCATTGTGCAATTTTTCAAAATTTTCTATTATGCCAGTCTCTGAAAATGGCAGAAAATGAAGGACATGCCTCTTAATAATTCAGAAGCCTAATTTCTATGAAAGATTATGTTAGTGTTCTATTATTGTTTACTGAGTTCAAAAGAATGAGATATGTGAGGGAAAAGGCTCTATTATCAAATGTCCTGAGATTTGGTACTAGTTTCCAGGAAATAAGGGAATCCTGTGTTCTAATGACTATATCTTTGGGACATTTATAAGATTACTAAAGTTGTCAGGGAAGGAACATCTTCCCAACTAAGGAAAACAAGGTCAAAGGAGACCTTTTTTTGTTTGTTTCAAGTATTTTATTCTGCTTTCCTATGCCCATTTTTCTTTACAACTTGAGGCATCAAAGAAAAAAATTAACATTTTGATATAATATGTGAATAATCGAAGGCAAAATTTTCAAGATCCTGAAATGAGCAAAAGTCAAACATTTGCAAAATCAAACAAAACACATTGAGTTTTCCTGTTCAATCCCAAGCAAAATAATGTTGGTGTGATTTTAAAAGTTGGATTAGCTTGTCCTGGTAAGCAGGGAAGTGCATGTGAGCTCTTATCTCAAGAATATTCTTGAAGCAATCTAGTTTTGAGTCCAGACTGGATTTCGAGCCTCCTCTTCAGCACTTACCAACTGGATGACCTTGGGCAAATTACAACTTTTTATGCCTTATCATCTGTAATTTGGAGCTAATAGTGCCACGTGGTTTGGAGGTTCATTCAATTACCAAATGAGAAGCATTTAATACTTGGAATGCATCTGGTATGTAGTAAGCATTTAACATTAGCTATTATTAATTGTATTATTATTTTAATTAGCAGGGAAGCTTTTCATAGCCCTCACAAGACTACAAACTCCCAGAGCACCAAAATCCCCTGCCTCCCAGTGCCCTAATTATGTGGTGTCGCTAAACTACTGGTGTGCCCAATGCAGGGCTAAGAATTGATGGTCTGGGGCGGTCTTCATCTGTCTTCAGCCAAATCATAAAAAGAACACTTTAATGAGCACCACCCCCCAACAAGGCACTGGGTTTAAAGATCTGTTCTTTAATTTTAGATTATAGCCCTTCTAATTTTTCTTGGCCCATCAATATGCTTCTGTTTTTTCCTATGTTAAAATATTTTATGAAACGTTGGTAAAGGTAAATAGTTGGGTTTTCATCTAAGGTGTTTGATAAAATGAAAACTGGCAATCCTATTCCAGGCCTCGAAATTTGTGAAAAATCCCAAGATTCAGAATTGACTTCAAACCCCCCGCTTCCCTCTAACCACGGCGGGGCCAGCGCGGTACAACAGGTGGAGGTGAAAGGAGAGAGCGCTGGACGGGCATGACGCGCGTCGGGGAACCCAGGGAACAGAGGGGGGTGGTGAGCCGCTGAGGGAGGCGAGACCCGCCCCCTGGAATGCGATCCTACCCGCCAAATGGCCACGGCGCCCGAGCTCCAGCCAATCCCCAAAGCTTTTGGAAGCTCCCAGGAAAGGCAGTTTTAAGCTGAACCAATGGGCGGTCGCCTTACAAGAGTCTTGGGTCCCCGCCGGTGTCAGAACAGGAAGCCCAGGGGTGATGGTTCTGCAGCGCCCGGGATCACATCGGATTTGAAGTCCGCGGGGAGTGAGATCCCCGGGCGCCGCTGACTGAGCCTGGAGACCGGGGCAGGGAAGAGTGGCAGAATCGGGTCTGCCAGGAGCCTGGTGGTTGTTGGAGGCCGAGGGTGGGCGGCAGGAGGCCGTTTATGAAGTCAGCCAGTTCACAGTTGCCTCTGGGGATGCGGTGCCCGGATTGCCTGCATCACTATGGGACGGGGACTCATTTCAAATATAGACCTCGCGGTCCACCCCAGCCTTAGTGAATCCGAAATCCAGCAGTGAGCCATAGCAATGTTTATGCACACTTAGGTTTAAGAACTCCCAGAGGTTTTCTTCACTGGCAAACTTAGCAGAAATAAATACAGGCAACCACACCACAGAGGTAAGGGTGGAAAGCTGCCTTCATTCTGATAGTAAGAACAGCATGCTGGTTGATCTCCAGATCTTTCTGCAAGTATCTTAAGGCCTCACTTAACCTCGGGATCTTACTTGCATCATCTGCAGAATGAATGATGCTCTCCAACCTACCTTCTCATGGAAGTGGTGTGATGATAAAAATGAAATAGAAGCCCAATGGGTTCTGGAAATGTATAGAAGAGGGCATTAATATTTCTGAGTGGGGATAGTATCTCTTACTTGTTTCAGCCTTCTACACTGGATTGACTGATATGGTCTTCACAGTATTCAATTACACTTGATACGTGCCCATTATGGGGTATGGTAGGAAGGCTCTGAAGAGGTTAGGAGTTGGGGACTGGGAAACCAAATAGGACACCACCCAGTTGCCTAGCTTTGAGATGATGTGGGTCTAATCATCTCATAATCTAATTCTGAGATGATGTGGGAGGGAGTGAAGTTAAGTCCAGGACAGGAAGCATGAGGAATTGCAAATTTCTTCACTTAGAAACGGGAAAAGAAATTGAAGAGGGCATCTCTTGAAGTACAACAGGGTATCCAAGGGGAAATGTCCTACTGGCAGTTAAAATCTAAATTGAAGTCTAGATCTAGCTGGAGCTGATGATTTGGAGGTTTTCAGCATGGACTCTGATGGCAGAGACCTCACTGAGGACCCTGAGACAGGAAATTTAAACAGCAGGAAGGCCCTGGGGAATCTCCCAGTTAGGCCATGATGTCATTAATCAGAGAAGGTGATCCAATGAGATGTGAGAGCACTTGGAAAACTAGAAGTGAAGGAAAGATCAGACAGAGCTTCACTGCTGACTCCTGCCGTCATCAGAGCCCATAGTCACAGGCCTCAGGGCTGTTCTGCAGATAGAGATTGAAAAAACCTCGAAGGGCCTTCACATCAGTGAGGAGGGCTGACACTGCAGGATCTTCCCTCATAGCTGCCATCCAGAGCTTAAGTTTTGGAGTGTGGGTTACACACCTGTGGGAGGAGGAAAGCATGAAAGGTATTAGCTAGGTTAAATGGGAAGGCATCTCAAAGCCTCCCATATATCATTATTACCACTGTGCAGTTGCACTTTTACTCTAACCTTTTAAAATATTTCCTTAAAATGCACATAATCATAGAATATTAGACTTGGAGGCTATCTTAGAGGGCTTTGTTTTATGGAAGAGGAATCTGAAACTAGGGTAAAGTGTCTTGCTCAGCATGAAAACTGGAACCAGAACAGGTTCCTGTCCTAACAGAGACTAACTCTCTAAAATAAGAACATGCAAACAACCAAGGATGTTATATATTTATTATTCTAGGGTCAGACTGTGACTAAATGTCACCTTGAAGAAGCTGGAGAAAGCCTGGGTAGCTGCCAACAGACTGTCAAAATGGATAACGTATCTAAAATTTCCCTTCAAAAGATGGGAGTTTGGAAAGAGCAGTGTGGAAATCTTACAGGTATACGAGAGGTAACATTGGCCATACAATCCTGAAAAGACACCCTTATAAAAGCTCACATCCTTATGGATTTTTAACCAGGAGGGAAGGAATAAATTACTTTTAAAACATTTTACTCCATCACAGAACACCTGCCCCCCAGGGTGGGGGGAGTGGCAAGTGTAGGTAAGTATATGACATCCCCTCAATAGTCAAAGACCCTCCTGTCTGCTTGTTCTGCTCAAACCAGTTTTATTAAGTATTTTAATTTTTGTTCAGAAAAAAACGTCAATATATATGATTCTAACTGTCATACCAAATAGCCAAAGTCTTACTCGTTTAACTCCAGTACTTCCAGTCGTTCAAACCATGGCCAGATGAGGTAATCAATCATAGAAAGAGAACCGCCGCCAAAGAAGGTTGTCTTCTTATTGGTCAAAACCTGAACATTAGACAGCAAAAGAGTAATTCTTATTTATGCACCTAGTAAGACATCTTAGAAGTGATGAATACAGCAAGTAGGGGAAGCAACTTTTACACTGCCACACTGAAGTTGATTTTTTGGTCTATATTTGAACAGTTTAAGCTTTAGACTCTGTCTGTTTGAGATGAAGCAAAACAATCAATAAAATAAAATGGAAAGCTGAGAAAAATGAAATGAACCACAGAGTAAAAGATCTTTGTAATACATATACCTGACAAAGATGTATTCAGAATACAGAAAGAACTCCTGGCAGTCAATAAGAAAAAAGGTAAACAATCCATTAGAAAAAGGTCAAGACTTGAACTTCACAAAAGAGGATATCCAAATGGCCAATAATCATTTGAAAAGATGCTCAACTGCATCAGTCATGAGGGAAATGCAAATGAAAACCAAAATGCAGTACACTCATCAGAATGGTTACCCACCACAATGAAATAAAAATGAACAAGACAAAATTGGCAATGGTGTGCAATCACTACTGGTAGGAGTGCAAACTGGTACAACCATATTTTAACAGTTATCTACTAAAACTGAGGATATACATACTAACTCAGCAATTCTACTCCTTGGAAAGGGGAATATATATTCACCAAAAGATATGTACAAAAACGTTCATTGCAGGACTATTTGTAATAGCCCAAACATGGAAATGTTTACTGTCCATCAGCAGTAGAATGGTTAAATAAGTTGCAGTATAATCATACTTTGGAATACTATACAATGAGTATGAATGAACTACACACAACATAGATGAGCCTCTAAACCTAATAGTGAATGAAAGAAACCAGACCGCAAAGAGTGCATATTCTACAATTTCAGTTATATAAAGAACTAAAATAGCCAAAACTAATATTGTTTCTTGATATGGGTGCTGGTTCTATGGTTAAGTTTGAAAATTCATCAAGCTGTACTCGTGTGAGTACTTCCCTGCATGTAATGCGTCAATAAAAAGCTTACTTGAAAAATAATGGAAAATGGCTGGATTACCTATTAAATAGATGCTAAATAAAATAATTTGACAACCAAGCTCAAATAGCATAGTTGCAAAATTTAAGGAGGTAAATTGGTATTATGGTTGTGCCAAAGAAGAGAAATGGGAATATTATCTGGCTAATTAAATCAACACCAAGCAAACTTACCCCTTATAAAACCACCATAGTTTTCTCATGGTCCATATAACCTCCTGCCCCGTAGACTGCTTGTTTAAGTCTACCTGAGTATCTGTCTTCTATCTACTACTGAACTATAATCATCTGAGGAGTATAGATGGCATCTTACCCTCGGCCTCCCACATTTTTCAGCAGAGCTTCTGCATTACAATTAGCAGGCACTCAAAATTGCTGAATGAATTAATGCTGTCTGAATCCATCCTTAAAGTATAGAGCCTAGTTAAATTATGTACAAATAATTTTTTTAAAAATTGTATTGTGGATATATATATATATATTAGTATAAAGCTTCCCATTTAATGATTTTAAAGCATATAATTCAGTGGTATTAATTACATCCACAATGTTGTGCTATCCTTCCCTGCCATCCTTTCATCACCCCTAACAGAAACTTTATACCATTTAAGCAATAATTCCCCAGATCCTTGTAAACTCTAATCTACTTTTGGTCTCTCTGAATTTGCTTATTCTGTATATTTTTTATAAGTGGAATCATACAAAATTTGTCTTTTTGTGCCTGACTTATTTCACTCAATGTAATTATTTAAGGGTTCATTTTAAGTTGCAGCATATATCAGAACTTTATTCCTTTTTATGTCTGAGTCATATTCCATGGTATGTATATCCCACATTTTGTTTATCCATTCATCCGCTGATGGCCCCTTGAGTTGTCTGTACCTTTTGGCTACATTACTCACTAATGTAATGCTGCTGTGAACATTTGGTGTACACATAACTGCTTGAGTTTGTTTTCAGTTATTTTGGTATATGCCTAGAAGTGGAATTGGCAGATTATATGGTAATTCTGTGCTTAACTTTTTGAGGAACTGCCAGACTGTTTTCCACAATGGTTATCATGTACAAATAAATTTAAGTAGGGTAGTTTCAGACAGAGGGAAATACCCTCTCAGCAGCCTAAAACATGGAAATGGGACTACTAATTTTAAAGTATGTGTTTTTAACCTAGATTCTGTGAACTTGGGTGAAGAGAAAAACCTTAAAGTGAAATTTAGCAGATGTTTCCATTATGAAAAAAGCAGTAAACCACAATAGTGTTAATCTTTTACATTGTTGTTGTTTCAACTTTCTATTTTCAATTAAAGTTCAAATTTACAGGACAGTTAGAAAAATAATGTAAACCTCATACAGAGAACTCCAACATACTCCTACCTTCCTACCCCCAGATATCCAGATCCACAAATTTTAACTTTTTGCCACATCTGCTGTATGATTCGACCTATCCATCTATCTATTTATCAACTCATTTTCTGTACACTTGAGTGTAGGATGTATACATTATACTCCTTGAACACGTAATACTGCCATGTACATTTCCAAGAAAAAGGATATTCCCTTATATAACCACCTTAAGTACAGTTATCAAGTTCAAGCAATTTAACATTAACAGCCAGTTTTCCTGTATTAAAAAAAGGGGTAAAGTTACTCAACTCATTTTATGAAGTTAAAATATCCTTGATACAAAACCAAATAGAGATACAAGAATAGAAAATTATAGGCCAATCTCATTTATGAACACAAATGCATAAATCTTTAAATGTTAACTTATTCTACAGAGTATATGAAAATCTATTATTGAGAACAGTAGGTTTTATCTCAGTAATACCCAGGATGGTTCAACACCAGAAAATCTGTCAATAACACCATATTCACCAGATTAAAGGGGAAAAATAATCTTTTGGAACATCTCAATACATGCAGAAAAAATATTCAATAAAATTAACCATTCATTCATGACTTTAAAAAAATAAGCAAACTAGTAATGGAAGAGAACTATCTTAACATGAAAAGAAGGTCTCCAATAAAACCTACAGCAAACTTCACACTTACTGGTAAAAATGTTAGGATGCATTCTATAAAACACAGAAACAGTCTTACATCAGTGAAAATTTCAACCCGATCATGATTGGAATGTCTCAAGGTCAAGAGAAAGACTCTAAAATAAGGCCCAAAGAAAAAAAAAAAAAAGGGCCCAAATGGCAGCTCTCCTCCAAGAAAGCTCATCCCAACTGTGTGTATGGGTTATGGAAAACTCTTTGTGGTGGGAAATGTGATTATATAACATTAAGTGGTGGGTGGGGGTTGGAGGGGAAGAACACACATAGACATATATGCTCTAAGCACAGTTACAGTAAATTATTTTTTTAAAATTTAGGGTCAAGGACTGCAAACAAGTATGGAGAAATGAAAACAGATGACCAATTATGGAAATGTAGGTGAAATTTTCTTTCCTCATCATTTTAGTATCAATGCAATTGTGGTGGCTTAGAGCTATATGTACCCCAGAAAAACATATTCTTAAACTTAATCCATTCCTGTGGGTGTGAACCCATTGTAAGTAGGACCTTTTGATTAAGGCCCAGGACAGATCTTAATCCAATTACTGGAGCCTTTATAAGCAAAATGAAATTGAGACAGTTAGAGAAAAGGCCACAGAGGGAGCAGCCAGAAGCCAAAATCAGTAGAACCCTAAAGAGAAGGGAGAGGCCAGGAGAGGCTGCCAGGTGACAGAGGATTGCCAGCAGCCAGCCCCAGAACACCAGTCTTCAGTAAGAAAGCATCGCCTTGATAATGCCTTGATTTGGACTTTCTCTTAGTCTCAAAACTATGAGCTAATAAGTTCCCATTGTTTAAACCAGCCCAAGGAAATTAAAACAGCAATAAAGAAAATATTTGAAAAGCAAGCCCATGACAAAGTATTTTTAGGTGTTTTCGTTTGTAACTTAGAACAGCTTACTACAATCTGTTTTAAACTAAAATTTATTTGATACTATTATTAATTGCCATAAAGTGATTTGGGATATGGAAGTATGAAGAAAAAGAGGAGAAGGTAAAGGAGGGTAGACACAGTGTATCATTTACTCTGATAAAAGTTAGGAGAATCAATTGATTACCTCCTCTAGCTTGCTGAGTTCTTTACACAATTCTTCTTTTAGGTCAGCATAATCTTCCTTTTGTCTTCCAAGAAAGTTTTTTAACAAAAGTGGTACCTAGACAGAGAATCATTTCTTAGTTTTTACATTTGAGGCTAACTATATCTGCTCCCTTCACATATAAACATGCCAGAACTCTCATAGTCCTGGTGTCAGGGTTCTAGAAACTTCAAGGATGCACTAAGACAGAGGTTATGGACCAATCTTAGGAACCATTTGCAACCTGAGATGCTGTGTTGGTCATGATTTTCTGTTATAAATAATAAAACCCACTTTGGCAAGTTCAAGCCAAAAAGTTCTTCAAAGAACACTGAGTGGCTCATAGAATTGTGGGGAGGCTGAACAAAGAGGCTTGGAACTCAGCTGGAACATTTCAACATCCTGCTCCAAACTGGCCTGATGGGAACTGCCACTGCTGCCAAGGCTGGCCGAGCACCAGATGCTGCAGTGTGTGCTGCTGCCAGAAGCTGGACTCTGAGCTGACCACCCAGGCCACCAGCACTAATGCGTTCTACTCTCCACTATCACCTTGCAACCACCACTGCTCCTGACAGTGGCGAGCTCCGCCGCCACTCTCACCAGCAGGATCAGTGACCCACACCGAGCCTGTTTCCGCACACTGCTCATTTCTGCACTGAAGTCTAGTATGTGTGCTTTTGACAAGAAGAGCCTAGGTCACGGGCCTCTGCCCTGGCTGGGAAGAAAATTTTTCTGATTTCTCCCTTGGGGAGAAATAAGTATGTTCAAAATGTGCTGACCACCTGAAGACTCAATAGGCGTAGTGACAGATGCTTTAATGCTGTGGTGGAGGGGTTGTGTGTTTAATACTTTGGTCTTTGGTATCAT
The DNA here is from genome assembly GCA_029593785.1 of Cabassous unicinctus. Taxonomy (NCBI): domain Eukaryota; kingdom Metazoa; phylum Chordata; class Mammalia; order Cingulata; family Chlamyphoridae; genus Cabassous; species Cabassous unicinctus. The sequence goes on from JAQZBX010068130.1 coordinate 9,832, forward strand.
CTGATTGCAAGAGACAGAAGTTCACTCATTGTGGTTTATGTAAAATAGGGCACCTGAAGAAATACAGGAGAATCTCATGAAATCCAACTGATGTCAGTCAATTGGCATCATTGGAACTGGAGTTTGCAGGCAGCCCTTCCATCCACATTTCCATCTGGGGCTTTGCCTGTTTCACCTTTGCTTCTCCTTAAGTTTGCTTCATACTGTCATTTGTATATCAGTTCCCTTTGCAAAACTCTTCATTTCTGATCCTCTAAGAAGTTTATTTTTTACCTGGTTTTGTTTTGTCAAGTCTCCACTGATATATAAGTTTACAGCTTCAAAGCTTCACACTTTACTGTCTCAGTTCGAAATTCTCAGGAGCAGACAATTGGTCTGGTATGGTGGGGGATGGTATGGAGGATGGGGGTGGGGGTGCATTTCTGGCCCAATTGGCTGCCACCAGGAAGGTGGAATCATGTGGTACATAAGGCTATCTCTTTCCCAAATGTGAGCAGGAAACTAATGGTAGGCATTTCCCCCCTTTACTTTTTAGCCTGTTTTCTTTCTGGACAGTACAATAAAAATGATTCTCTATTTTTTTTTTTAATTCTCCAACAACTTGTAAATGTCACATTTATTCCCTTTCCATCGTCTCTGACAGCAGTCCCCTCTACTATTTTTTTTTTTTTTAAGATTTATTTATTTTATTTATTTATCCCCCCCTTGCTGCTTGTGCTGCTGTGTCCATTCGCTGCGTGTCTTCTCTGTGTCTGCTTATCTCCCCCTTGCTGTGAGGTCTTGCCACATCAGCCCACGGCGCAAGCTGGCCTGCCCTCACAAGGAGGCGCCGGGAAGCGAACCCGGGGCCTCTCATAGGGCAAACGGGTGCTCTATCCATTGCGCCACACCTGCTTCCTGCCGTGAGGTTGCTGCATCAGCCCACCGCACCGCTCAGGCCGGCGTGCCCTCACAAGGAGGCCTCGGGATGCGAACCCGGGCCTCCCATATGGTAAACGGGGGCTCTATCCACTGAGCCACACCCGCTTCCCTCCCTCTACTATTTTTTCAGCCCCATCTTGCTAAGCCAAATGGCTCCCTCTTCCTTCCCCACTGGCTTTTCTACAATGTCTCATCTCCTAAAACAATATGTTCTCCTTATAAGGCCCTACCATTTTCTAGATATTTCATTAACCATTTCTTTCTCTAGAGACAAAATATTCCTTTATAATGTACTGACCATACTACCAAGGTAACAAGGTTATAGGAGGAATATAATCTGGCATTGTTATTCTTGATGTCTCAACACACATCTTGGTCATTTCTTTGTTAATACTGATTGTTTGAACTAATCTACAACACTGTTGATAATTAAGGTGCAAACGCTGCTTCTGTGGGAATGACATTTGTTCAATCCGCTGAGAGTTCCTGCCAACACACTGTAGATGCTCACTGCAATAACAAGAGCTAACCCTGAGATTCTGCCATACACCAGACACTGCACTAGGTATTTTATATTTATTAACTCATTTTTATCTTATGAGGCAGCAACAATTATACCCATTTTACAAATGATGGGGCTGAGGTACAGAGAAGTAAATAATAAGTAACTTGCTCAGATTCACACAACTAGGGAGTTGCAGAGCTGGTCACAAAGTAGGCAGTGAACAAACATGATCGCAACACAGCCCTTACCCTCAAGGAATTCGACGTCGTGCAATACACAGACAGAAGGGCAGGTACTTACAATGTGTGTGCCCAGGGCCTCGACAGGGAAGAACTAATGTGTTAGGGGAACACAGAGCTGGGGCACTAACCCAGCCTGAGCAAGCTCTGGAAGACAGCAGTGTCTGAGCACACATGTGAGTGATAACTTGGAGATAACCAGACAAAGTGGGAAGGGAGAAGAACCTTCCCACAAGTGATAAGAGAAAAGAGCATAGGTTTGGAAAAACTGAAAAATGGCAGTATGGCTGGAATATAAAATGTCAGGCATGAAAAGGGGAAACCGGATTATGAAGGAGTCTGCAGGGCATCTCAGAGCTGACAAGAACAGATTCTTCTTTTGTTTTCCTCTTCCCAGACACTGAGCCATAAACAACAACATTGATTTAGCTTAGAAAAACAAATATTTTTCAAATAAGAGCTGAAATTTCTGATACACACACCTTAGAAAATAACTCAAAGACCATCTTTTGACGAGCTTTCTCATAGGGGTCATCTGGCAATAGTTTCTTCCCTGGATATGCTTCATCCAGGTACTCACAAGTGATGGCAGATTCGTAGATGAGTTGACCCTGACTGTTTTCCAGAACTGGCACCAGACCAAAGGGATTCTTTGTAAAGAACCACTCAGGCTTATTTTTCAGGTTGATGTTGATGACTTCATGCCTGAAAGACACATAGAAGATTATGAGAGTGAAATACTTTACACTTTTAAATAAATCTTCACTGGCCCTACCATCCACTTAGCTGAGCAGACCCCAAACCTGGGAGTTGACTCAGCCTGGATTCCTCCCTGCCTCGAATCAAATCAATCAGCAAGACCTGTCAGTTTGACTTCCAGATCCTATCCAGACTCTACTTCTCAGCTTCACCACCACCACCAGCTCTCACCTGGATTTCTACAGCAGCCTCCCTACCTGCCTCTCTGCTGCCACAGTCCATTCTCCACACATAGGCAGGATGAGCTTTTACAAAAGCAAATTGGATTGAGCCACTCTCATTCTTAACACCCCTCAACTGCTGCTGGTTTCAATGGGGCTAAAACCCTAACCCCTGACCACAGCATATAAGCCATGTTTGAGCTAGTCCCTGCTCACCTGTCCCCCTTATCTCCTAGGACTTCCCCTCTGGACATTATGATCTGGCCACATTAGCTGTTTTATTCCTTAAATTTGCCAAATACATTCCCATCTTAGAGCCTTTATGCTTGCTTTTCCTCTGCCTGGAAAAGCCTTTTCCCAGATCTTCCCAGGACAAATGTCATTGCCCCAGAGAGGCCCTGACCACTGCCTCAATCTGCTGCCCTGTCTCTACTAAATATCACCTTGTTTTACTTGCTTCAATTAACTGAAGTTATCTTTCTGAAATTATTTTCCTCACTTATTTATGCATTTATTTTGTCATCTTCCTAAAAGATAAGCTCCACAAAAGGGATTTTGTTAGTCTTACTCATATTAATAAAAATGTAAAAGCAAAGAATTTCAGATGGATACAAATGTTATGAGGAAATAAAAAACAATTTCAAGTAGGAACTCAAATATTTGTTGAATGAATAAATATTGGAAATGCTTCAAGACTGCTTTTTGGCTTAGGGGTATCTTATAAATTATATGAGGCAAATAATTGAATTGTGTCCATTCTCCACTGTATGAAAATCAACATGATAAAATTCAATTCCTTTTGCTAATTTTAATAAAAAGTTCCTTGCTTTTCACGAGGTTATTAGAGAATCCTAAAAATCTACCCACCAAGTAAATTTTTAATTAAATCTCCAAGCTTTGATATTTAAAAAGTTTCATATAATTGTCAAAGCTGGATAATTGCTCCAAAGAACAGATTAGCTTTCATTTCCTTTTTCCAAATCCACTGCAGTATCTAGAACAACACTGAGTTTGTAGTTTTAAAGTTGCAATCCCCTGTGGAAACAAAGGAACAGCCAGTTTGAGCACACTGTGTGTGTGTGTGTGTACACCACAAGGTTCAAGTGCTGACAGATACTTGGCACTCAGATGCCAGTCATTGCAAGGAAAACAATGCTACCTGCCAAACAGCTAACATCATTTATACTATGAAGACAAAAAAGGTAAATCCTTGGCTTTTGTGATAAAGAAAGCTCTCAGAATACACTTGCGTTTTGGTGATCTGGCATTGTGACCCAACAAGCTACACACAACCCCAGAACAATTTGGAAGATGCACCTTGGAGGAAACCATTCTTTGCTAGGTTGTATAATCTGGTCAAAGCCTAGAAGTTCATTTCCATTTTCCTTTGGAAAACTGTCCCAGTAATTAAGGTAGGGTTATTGTCAACCTGGAGTTCCCAAGTTGGGCACATAAGCCCTGGAATCCTTTTATGTCCTGCCCCTGGACTTTTCAATTAGATGATTTTGTCTCATTTCAATCCAGTTTGGATTAGGTTTCTCTTACTCGCAATTGAAAGAGTTCTAATACAACAAATATTGTTTTAGATAAACCTTACTAACTGGTGAATATTTTGCTACATGTTCAGAATTATAATTTTATCCAAATGAGATGCAAATCTAATTGAAATGACAGGTAATCCAAGAAGACTTTATATTTTCTCTTTAGAAAGCATCTTACATTTCTTTTAGGGAAAAGTACTGCCTACCTAACCATTCTTCTAGAAGACTAAAATTAGTTTACAAACCCTAAGCAGGGAAAATTCCTCGAGTATGGGTTTATATTTAAAACTTCCACAGTGCCTTCCACAGCCTAGGTATGTAATGTTCATTCAACAGAGTCTAAAGGTCACTGGAAGGGAGGCCTTTCCGATGGATACTTGGCAACAGAGAAAAGCCCCAATTATTGCATAACTTCCTGCAGATACCCCATATGGCAATAAACGTGCTAGTTTCAATGCTGAGGCTTTGCAAAAGGCTGACGTTTTAGGCTTGGGTGCTTCCCTTTATTTGACTCAACCAAGAACTCATTATATATGAATATCCACTGTAGGATTAACTCAGCACTCTGCTAGAAGGGTAATTAATGGTCTGGACTCTGTCCTGGGGAGAATTACCAGCTATTCGACGAGGGCCCATGAATATACTCAGAATAACAGCAAACAACAGAGGACAATCCGACAAAACCGGGAAGCCACAGCGGGCAGAAAACCTACCGGGGCTAAAAGAGCTTCTGCCTGTGACCTCGGGCAAATCACTAAATCCACTGGAGCTTTTTGGATCCAGAAAATGGTTGGTTAAATGAATGTCGCAGACTGGTGGAATGTGTGGCTTTTTTTTTTCCTCCTGAGGAGAAATTCCGTAATTTTCTATTCCCACTACCACTGCCACCACCAAGAAGGCTAAGAATAGTTTATTTTGCAGTGAAAAGGGTCCCGGGGACCGATCCGAGCTTCCCGCTCCCGCCTCGGTCCTTACCGGATTCCCTTGGCCTTCAGGACTAGGAGGGTCCTCTGGGCGAACGGGCAGAACCTCATGCTGTAGACGCGGATCAGGCCCTCCGGGACCGGCCCCGGGGGCGCGCTTCCTGCCGAGGAGAGGGAGCGGAGGAGGTGACCGCCCGGGAGCTGCTTACGACCCCACCCTGCCGCCGCCCCGCGCCGGCCGCCAGGGGGTCCTGCACGCTGCAGCCCCCGCCATTCCCCGGCTCCCGGAGCTGCCGCCCCCGGACGCGTGCCCCGCGGGCGCCGAGAGCAGCCCCCCACGCCGCGGCGGGCAGGTCCCACCTTTCGCCAGGCTCCTGGCAGACCCCTCAGACATGGCGGCGCAGCGCAGGTCGAGCTGCGGTGAGGTCGCTCCGGCTCGCGGGTCTGCAGGCGCTTCAAGAAGTAGGTCGCCCCTCCCTCCACAGCGCACGCCGAGGGGCAGTGACCGGGGCGGCGGCGACGGCTGCAGGCTGGGCGGAGGCTGGTTTCCCAAGAGCCCTGCTGCTCCGGGGCCGCCCCGGCCCGCGCGCCCCGACGCAGTTTCCCACCCTCAGCCAGAAGGAACACGCCGCCGCCGCAGCTCGAGCGCCTTCAGGGAAAATGCGGCCGAGACGTCCCGGCCCGAGGCCAGGCTTCTTGGTTTTATGGTGAAGTCTCATAAAACTGTATTTATGGGAAGCGGGTGTGGCTCAGTGGATAGAGCCCCCGTTTACCATATGGGAGGCCCGGGTTCGCGCCCCGAGGCCTCCTTGTGAGGGCACGCCGGCCTGAGCGGTGCGGTGGGCTGATGCAGCAACCTCACGGCAGGAAGCGGCTGTGGCGCAATGGATAGCGCACCCGTTTACCATATGAGAGGCCCCGGGTT